>BMAV01004424.1:18378-44161 GCA_019973955.1 Trichonephila inaurata madagascariensis | reverse complement strand
TATATATATATATATATATATATATATATATATATATATATATGAATGTTAGATTTATGTTGATATTGTAATAATTACATGCGTTGTAGGAGTGTGATGGAAAATATTCAGAAATTTTTTATACCATTCTTCAATTTAATATCTTGTTGGGGTGCTCTTAGGTGAATTTTCAATGATTTGTTCAATTAGGGTTTGTTCATTTTCAGCTGTTTGGATATTTGGGTTAATTGTGTGTTGGTATTTTGAGGTATTTCATAAGTGAAAATACTGAGTTTTTAATTTAAACTTTCAAATTTTTGAGACTTAGTGGCCATTTGGAATTTAAATTTTAAACATTAGTGTATTTTCTTTGACATTTGATGGTTTGATTATATTGCGCACTTAAATGTGTTTCAGAATTTTAATATTTTTATGCTATAATATCTTTCAGAATACGAATGCGAATAACTAATTTTTAAGTCTCAACTTTTCAATTTTTTTTAATTTTTGTGAATTTGGATATTTTCAGATTGGTTTACCAAGTTGCAATATGGGGAAGGTTGGCACCATCTAATTAGGCTAACCCCACTTATCGGTTCTAAAACTAAAATTTCACTTGGATATTTTATAACTTTTTATTTTATAAATTTTTAATTTTATTTTAGAACGTTGGTAATTTGTTATTTTTCTTTATATATTCGTTGATAATTTGAAATGGTATATGATATTCTAAGATTCTTGAAATTTAAAAAATTTTGTTTACTTATAAAATTGTGATTAATTTACATACATTTCAATACAACTATATACATACTGAAAAAGGAGCTGTGATTATTGAAATTTTATTTAACTGTTTATTCATTAAATTTTTAAAAAAAATAAACATAAAACAATTACATTTTACTTTTAAAAATTGATATACATATATAAGATGATTAAATATAATCTGGGTCATAATAATTAAAGAAATTATGTAGTTATATGGACCAGAACGAAGGGAAGTAATTTCTAAATTTTATTTACGTCAATATCTTTCAACAAGTTCTTTGGAATCAAAGGGGGGGGGATTCTTTGCTTCAATTCTCTGTTACGAAATCAATATACAACTTGGAGATTTGTTCCAAAGAATCTCATTTACGCAAAATCTAAATTAGTACTTCAAAAGTTAAGGCAAAAGTTTTAGGAATTAATACTTTTAGAATACCAAAAGTATTTTTATTTAAGTGATTCGAATTAAAAATTGAATTCACTCAATTAGGGATTAACCAATAAAACTCAATGAAGTAGAAGCAGGGAAGAAACTTGTGACAAAGGATTTAGGTTTTATTTTTTGATGAAATTGGCTTTGATAATTGACGAGGTTGTGATTTAAACTTTCTCTCATGTCTGAAATGCAATGAAAAGGAAACCTAGACGAAAGTTTGATTAAACAGGAATTGTATAAATTTTTGCTGGGACTTTGAAGAACTCTTTCAATGAAATATCAAGCTTTGTAAATTACCTGAAAGGTTGTGTGTGAAGAAAATTAAGTGTGATTTTATTATAAATTATTTGAAAGGATTGGCAACATTGGAAAAGATAAGGATGCTATATTTAACTCTAGAAATACAATAATGAACATTAATTAATTGTGATTTTATTATAAATTATTTGAAAGGATTGGCAACATTGGAAAAGATAAGGATGATATATTTAACTCTAGAAATACAATAATGAACATTAATGAATTGTAGAGGTGATATAAAAATGCAATCTGATGTAAGTTTGATTGAATCAATACTTTTTGTATGCCAATGATACATTTAATTTAATATATTAAAGTATATTTGCGTGAATATATTCTTAGTTGAAATTGTTCTCAATATTCATGTTTGCGTTTGATATGAAGTGAAATTTAATATTTATTAAGAACCAAGCGAATATTAAAAAAAAAAAACTAATAAGCTGAAAGACAACAATGTTTTTTTATCGCTATGTTAGAAGCATTTTTACTTATATGATAATTTTTAAAATAAGGTCAGTGAGATTGATGTCTGAGTGGTCATGGTCACGAAGTCATGGCTTGCGTTTCCAACTCGTTGCACAAACCCTAGTGTCACTGAAGACTAGGCGTTTAGAGGAGCTGGCTAAAATTGTTCTGTCAAGTTCCTAAGTCTTCTGTTGGAATGGTGTGGTAGTTTAGAGACGAAAGTGTCTGTTCAAATGCACAATGCGACATTAATTAAAAAATAAAATCTAAGAAGCTGTGTTTCCCCCCCCCCCTTTAAAATTTCTTCGTGGCATGCTAAATTATATTATTCCTTTTTTTTTTTTGTTGAAAAAATACGGTCTTCGTTGGAGTCGGTATTTTTTAAAATTTGTCACCATTTATCAATTTAACTGAGTCCTGTCAAATGACCAATAGTCACCTGATCTTCTGATTGAACTGGTCTAAAGAATAAAGTTCATCAATGTCTTGCTCTTGCTCATGTGTGTCTACGACATCATCCATTATTAGTTTCTGATTGTGGGAATCCAGCAGTTAAATGCCATCACTATTTGCTGTGAATTAAATGTTAAATATAGATGGCGCTGCAAATCCCCTAAGAATATATATACTTTGTTTGGTTTGTAGAGTCAAAGAGTTGTATAATATTCTTTGCTGTGTTAATGTCTTCTATGTGTGTCGACCAATAAAGCAGAATTACTAAAAAAATGGACTATTTGACGTATTAAGATAAAAATATCATGGAATATAATCGTCCTAACTGACCCATGGAAATTAGGAATTAAGAAATACAACACTACTTACTTGTAAATTTATTTGCCAGGAAAGATCGACAACTTCTTGAATCAAATTACCAATTTCATCAGACACTCATTCCGATTCTGACTGAGTATCAGTGATCAGAAAGAAAAAAAAAAGACGAATCGATGTGATTTGAAAATCGTGTAACTCCGAATTCGCGTCAGTCGATGTATAAATGTATTAGCAAGTAATTTTCAAGAAAATTAATTTAAATATGTATTTTTCAGTTTGCGTAGAAGTGAATCCCTTCAAGAAATCTTACTTAAAAATTTACATGCTTGAATTATATTAAAAACTATTCCTTATAATTGAAGGTTATCCATTTGGTAAAGTTATTATTAATTCTCATCATGAAATTAAGACTGGTATAAGTCAACTTGGCGAATACAGCTAAAACTTCACAAATTAACTATTTAAAACTTCGGACTAATGTGCGTTAAATTTCTCCCGAGTTGCAAGGTTTAATCACAAACTGCTCCGTTAATTTGGAAACAGACAGTTTAAAGTGACAGTTAGAAAAATAATTGTTAGCAAAAGAAAGATATTTCCTAGCACAAATTCTATTTAAATCTTCGCTTTCTAGAAAGAAAAACTGATTTTAATCCCTTCTACAAAGTATTTATACAAAAAAATACAATTTATTTCTAATTGACTTAATCAAAAGAGATCCAGGGTTAGTACAATGGATGGTAGTTACATTATTCACAATTTTCAGCCTCTAATGCGATAAATTATCTTTGCAATTTTTGGAATTAGACAATCAGTTGAAAACAATTTAAACAGTTTCAGAAGAGTTTTAAGAAATTAAGAAAAATTACCAGCCTTTTAATTTTGTAGAATTTTAATCAATTTCGAAAAGTCCTTTAGGTTTCATAGATATTAAATATTCAATGATTTAGATAAGGTAAAATGCTCAACTCTTTATTTTTTGAATATCAATTAGGACATTACATTGGATTAAATTAAACTTACCCCCAATCTTGAATCTTAAAATTGAAAAATAGAACATAGAAATTTGTATTGAATTTCCATAGATTATGTCTTGTATGCTTATTATGAAAATGCATGTTAAGTGCAATGAAACAGTTATGAGTTATATCAAAAATTATTGCTGGAATTTGAAAACTCATAAAAAAAGGTTTCATCAATGTTTTTTTTTTTTTTTTTTTTTCCTTAAAAATTGTATTTTTTAGAAGACGCTTAATCATTAATGCTTCTCTTCTTTTGTAACTTTATACTTTCCAATTTTTTAGTACTTCGGAATGATAAATTACTTACTTCATTTTTTGAAAATTGCTTAAACTGTCTGCATACACTAAATTTTGGTAATTAATCATTTCAATTTAATTTTTTAATTAAATTCTGGATTTTATTTTTAAGTACCATCCCTTTTCCACTTAAAGGTAAACTATACTTCAAATTAAATTCTAATAATGAAAACAATATAATGCATATGCACGTGTTTTGTTTAATATATAGTTATACTTACATGTGACTTTTTAATTGCAATTTTAAAATAAATTGATGAGTTTTGAAATAAAATTTTGCTTACCTGTTTTAATGTCATTATTTAAAAACTGTTTCGTTCAAAAAAAAATTAAATGTCTGCTTCAATGCATATGTAATAAGGAAAAAAAAGTCTTTTGTTATATTTTAAATTGAAATTATTCTTAGTTAAATTAAAAAGACTAATAGAAATACCCTGAACATATCTAATTAGTATTAGTTGAAATGTCTCTTTTTCATTATTTGATTTTTGAATTCAATGTAACTTTAGAGAAGCTGGACAGTACATATAAAATAGTGAATCCCAAAGTGCTCTATATGAACCCCATGAATTTATGACGACATGCAAGGGGTCCACGTCAGCGGAAAAATAATTTGGGGGTCTATGAGTAGTTAATGGGTGTCTACGATAGTGCCTCTCATTAAACCAGATCGTGAATTTAGTTTTAAAAGAAAATTTAATCAAATGGAAATCAGATTTCAACAATTTAGCAGATTTATATATTTACTAAATTTGATGAGGTTAACTAGCCGTTACAAGGTGAAAGCATACATTTTACTAAAACAAGGACCATCATTTCTAACGTTTCTTGCCAGAATTAAGGTATCCGACTACGTTCAGAACCGTGATTTTAAAAAAGCGCATAAATGGATAATGTTCATGATATTTAGTGTCACTTAAATTAGAATACATGTATAAAATTGTTTTGAGGAAATTTTGACAAAAAATTATTTAAATAAAATATTTCGGCAAAAAAATAACTTAGAATAACCTTTTTTCCGAATGTTCTCCTTTTGTGAAAAATGCTTCTATTATTATAATAATATTTTGCCTGTATATAGCGCAGACCTCTGTACAGAGGCTCAACTGTGATTTTTGAAAAAATCACATTATTTTCAGATTTACAAACTATTGAAGTAATATTCAGCGTTTTTTTCTTAAAAATTCTCCCCTTTGTTGTCGGAAAACATGAATAAACCCACTTCTAAGTAATATATTTCAAACATTCTAGTTGAGCCTCTGTACAGAGGTCCGAGTTAAAAACAGGCAAAATATTATTATAATCGAAGCATTTTTCACAAAAGGAGAATATTTTGAAAATGGGTCATTCTATGTTCATTTTTTGTCAAAATAGTGTACTTAAATAATTTTTTATTGTGATATTATTCTTAAAACAATTTTATATATATTTTCTAATCTAAGTGACACTAAATATCATAAATATTAACCATTTATACGCTTTTGCAAAATCAAGGTTCTGAACATAGTCGGATACCTTAAGTTAAAAATATATAATATTGGACATTGCGAATTTTTCCAGTTTCTCAATTGGCCACAGACAATACGACAGTAAAATGAAATTTTAACCTACGTTCGCGACATTTAACTGTCCTATATTCAGGTTCTGAAACTAGGTTTGAGAGTGCTTTCACTATGGTAATTACCACGGTGGGCAATGCCAAACACAACAAATTTCATATTACAAGAGGAATTGATGAGAATAGGTTGTAAGGAGATTTTAATGTAAAATTTAGAGCATTAATTCAGTTAGAAATAATCTGTATATTTTCTTTCTTAGTAATTATAAACGAAACATTTTAAATTTTAAAAAATTTCCCCAAAAATGCAAAAACTTTCAAATATTAGAAATACGAGACGAGTGTGTAGACTACTTTTAATGAAAGTATATATTTATATTATGTTTGTTTTAGTAAATCCACCATTGAGTCTGTATTTTTATGCATGGATCAGTGAGATGAATTTCGGTGGACGCATTTGAACCTTTAGTGGAAAATATCTGGCAGATTAAAAAGAATTCATGAATATCTAATACAAAATTGAAAATACAAATTTCCATATCGGAAATTCTCATCCATTTTTATTGCCGTTTGAATTGATTGTCAGTCCCATTACATAGAGGAATTCATAATTCATTTTATATGAATTTCAGTTGTCCGAACTTCTGCTTTTTAGTCTCTTGGAAAAATACAAAATAGCTTCTGTCACATATAAAACTATTTGGATACTTTTTGACGTATTATTATATTGTGTAAAAACTATATTATTATTTATTTGTATTCTGAGGAAAATTCTTCCTTTTCAATTTATTTAAAGTCGGCTTTTTTTTCTGTTATAACCTTTCTAAAAAATGCAAAGCTCTAAATTTATAATTCAAATAGAATTGCTCAATAGGTTATCTGAGTTTTTCATAATGCTGTAAGACAACATATTTTGTAAGTTATTTTTAATCCTAACATCCTTGTATTCATTCTTTCGTAAAATCCTTCCTTAGCAGATTTCTACACAGCAAAGTCAACTTGCTACCAAACTTCAAGTCTGTAGGTCCACAAATTTCGGAGATCTAGTGATGAGTGAATAAATAAGTGCATCGCCTGTTTCCTATGTATTAATTAAAGGCAGTAGTATTGGAATTGTATACGATTTAATAGTGCATGACTTCATTTGCACGGTATCGCATACTCCTTACTGTTAAGTAGGTTTTTTTTGCATAAACCTCGAGCACGTATCGGATTATTCTGCGAGTCAGACGAGGTTCATTTGTCAATATGTTAAGGGAGAAAAATGTAGCTTCTGTCGTGAGAAGATTACAGCACCGTTAGGTAGAAGTCTGCCTTGGCTCCATTCCTGTTAGTATTAGCTGGGAAAAATAAAGTGAACGTCCCACCTTGGGAGGCCCTTCCAAGAATATACACAATCGACGTACTTTGCTTACTCCTCTCAGAAACATCCCCTTGCCACGATGACGTTACTAACATGACTTAAGGCAGTACTACTCAAACTTTCAATGTTCGTGATCCAATATTCAATCATAATTTTCCTCGCCCCCCCCCCCTCCATAAAAACAATGTATTAAACTCAATAATACTATACTTTGATGCTAAACCTACAATACGACTAACTTTTTAAGTGTCGCCAGCGTATATAAACGTCTCATTCAGCCAGTGCGTTAGTTACCCCGGACGTATATATACGTCTCTCCGAAGTACGAGCTTTTCGGTTAATTGAAATCCATAAAAAAAATATTCAGAAGACTTTGATATGCAACAAAATGACCCTGACAGTGTTTGCGAAGGATTTACTTATTTCAGAGGATTTACTTATTTACTCGTTTTCTAGCTTCCTCAATACACCAGATACGATCATCCATGTGTTAAAAAATGGTATTGTGGAGCAAATTGCTAAAACTTTAATCGGCATTTAAGGAATTAATTATAAATCGTACAAAAGATCAAGTTAAGTGATAGTTTTTGTATGTAATTTTGTATATGACAAGCCCATGGGGTCACTGGTAATTATTAAACTTGCTTTTTACTTAGTATTGTTATAAATTAATTACAAAATACATTATACAGTACTGAGTTATTTATAAGTGTATTATATCAGTGTAAATGTAAATATTTTATTTCTTATTATGTCGGAATGCATTTTGTTTGTTTACTTTTAGTAAACACAAATATTTGTTAAAAAATAATCTTTTATTTCCGATGATTCAATGTGCTTGCGCCCCCCTCGTAGAATTATCACGCCCCTTTAGGGGGACGCGCCCCACAGTTTGAGAAACACTGACTTAAGGGGGAATAGAGACTAGACAATCCTGCCCTTCCACCTCAGAGCACACATATTTAGAATTATTCTCAAGGCCATGATAGACCCAAAATAAAGAAAAATGATTAAAGCCTCTGCATCATAAATGGTTCAAAGCAGTGTTTCTCGAACTGGGAGCGCCCCCTCTATAGGGGGCGTAATATCCCTGTAAGGGGGGCGCGAACTTATTGAAAAGGTGAAAGTAAAAGATTTAAAGTAAGTACTAATTTACTTAAACTAAGTAAAACAAAATTCATTCTGACATAATAAAATAAATTATTTTACACTGATATAATATACTTATAAATGTATCAATACATCACAATGATTTTGATAATTAACTTATCAACACTAAATTAGAAACAAGTTTAATAAATACTAGTGCCTCTCATGGGCTTGTCCTGTACAATATGTAATACTTGTATTTTGATAGTTTGCATGGTTTATAAATAATGCATTGTAGCTTTAGCGTCAAGTATACTTTTATTGTGTTTAATGCATTATTATTGTACAGGGGGTGCGCTGAAAATTATGATTGAAAATTGGGTCACAGCTATTGAAAGTTTGAGAAGCACTGGTTTAAAGCTAAAACACCAAAACGCTTTCTATATCTCTCTCTTCTCTGTGACAGACAGTTCAACACTTGTCTGTCACGACTTGCCAATTGGCACTTGAAAAGTCTCACTTTTTCTAGAGGCAACAAGAAGCTTCCTATTTGCTCTAAATGCCTGCTAGAATATGCTTCACCTCAACCCACCTTGGACTGCCTTGGACTGGACTGGGGGGATATCCATGATAGTCCACTTCTATTATCGGACTTCATTAAAGTGGACGGTTTCACTGATCCGGACTGACTACGTCTGGCCAGAAGAGAGCTTAATAACAACAACAAGTAGTATGTGATCCAGACTATCATAATAGCCGAGAGATAGCGCCGGCTTTTACGAAGCAATCTGATCCAAGCGCGAAAGAGGCAAGACGATAGTAATCAGTTGAAGGTAACGAAATTATACACACTATACAATACAATGTATCATTTTTGACAGTATTTGTTCGAATTATTTTACAACATGCCTTCCTCCCCAACGCAAATATTTGCTTCGAATAAATATAAATTTATTAGAGGCACCCTACATAACATTATCAAGCATCCGTAACCTTTACCTAAGTACTTTATTAAGAACAATCACCGTTATTAATAATAAAATATTTTAATCAATAAAATATTTTAAGCGCATACTCAGTATTCAATAATTTCTTGTATTTCTTAATTATTTTCAAATACCATTTCATTCTGTCTCTTCTTTCTAAGGGTAACTTTTTTTCAACGGTGAGTATAAATATTTAGACTTATGTACATTATTCTGACTCTAATTAAATAAGGAAACAAATCACCTCTTTGATACATGTAACTATTTTAAGTGTTTTTATCAAAACAAGCAACAAACGAAATTATTTGTGGAATGCATGAAATGTCAGATCATATCAATTACGTCATTTATGTATATGAAAGGAATTATTATTGTTCTTATACTTATACTTATACTTTTCAGAAATATATATATAGATAAATTGTAGATTAAATTGCATTTTATAAAAATGCTGCGCATTTTTGTACATTAATTTGCAATAATTATTAAAATGTTTTAATGAAAATTCTTAGAAAAGAAAAGAAAATTATGTTTTATTTCATATTAAATCACTTTTCTGAAACAATTTGCCCTTCTTTTTTAAATTACAGCATAACTCTTTCAGTTTAGTTATGAAAAAGTATTAGTATACTTTACTAATATCTCATTTATATGTTGTTATATAAATGAAATATGTGTAACACAAAAATTGCGTCTAGACTTCAACATAATGATTCATTCTTAAAGAATATGGATAACTTTTTTTAAAAAATCCAAAATCTCAGGATGTTGCTTCTAATTCCCATATTACATTAACATCATTAAACGTAAATGACTGTAAAAATAAATAAAAGTATATTAAAATAAAATGTATTTATAAAGTACAGCCGCTAAAATTTCCCAATTAGCCTTTTTTAAGAAGAATCATGATAATACAAAAATATTTTTCCTTGCACAAAATGCATTTAGAATGTTTTCACAAGTGCATTATATATATATATAAAGCACGCTCTTATATTCAGTCTGTGTTAGACCAATTTCTGAAATATGTTTACGAGTAGCTTTTATTGTGATTGTGATTTAGAAGTAGAGTAAAAGCCTTCCCACAAATACGAAAAATAATTAATTACAGCTTAACACTTAGAAGCATTAAGAAAGATTAGAGTAATCCTATTCAGTTTCCAGTGAGATTTTAGTTTGATGATTAGTTAATTAAGTTAAGAGAGTCTAATGAGAGAGATTAGAAATGTGGATTAATGTAAGTTTTGCTGACAGCCGGTCATTTGTTTTCTTTTTACTTTATTGGGCACTTTTATATTTTTTCTTAATAAAATATATCAGAATATACTTTTTCCAATCCCTTTATTTAAAGATAAGGAAGTTATTTTGTGTTAATCTCATTATATTAACTCTTTTTAGAACATTAGTGATATACTACCAATGTGATAACATTTGTTTTGGTCTTGAAAAAATACTGCTTATCGTTAGAAAAATAAATGCTCAAATAACTCACTAGTCATTAATTTACTAATCAACGCTTAGATAATCTGTGAATATGTAATTATTTCCTTTCATGAAAGTGTTCTAAAATTTAAATGAACTCAAATGTCAGTTAATAAATAAAAATTGTTTAAAGGTTTAAAAATGAAAATCTCAATATAAGAAACATTAACAATTCTTTTAACTAACTGATATATTTATAAGATTGTCAGGAGTGGTACAAAAACGGGGAGCCTTGACGTGAAGTAATACATAATTTTAATACAAGTTATAACATTCTCCGCTTGATTGGCACACAAAACGAAAGCCTCAAACTTCAAGAAACTAAGAATTATCGAAGCAGAAATTTAAGGAATATGATTTACAATTTTAACGCAGTTCGCAAGTTCACGAAATAATCCTTCTGTCAGACTTAACTAAATCAATTCTTTCCAATTTGCATTAGATAAAAAAAAATATGAAATATTTCACATATCACTTCTCATGTCGTAATTATTTCACCAGTATATTCTATTTACATATATCTTGAATTGCATCTAAAAAAAACAATATTATACATAAAACATGAAGATGCTGCTCAAATTAATTCTCAGAGTATATGAATAAATAATCTCCAAGAAAATGATGCAAATTCACTGTAAGAAGTAGAATCAATTACTGCATAAAGAATTTATTCTAAATGAAAAATTGAAAATAATAAGCAGTGCTTAATTTATTTATTTTTTTATTTATTTATTTTTTTATTTATTTATTTATTTATTTTTTTTTTTTGTAAAATACTTGTTTTAGCGTTTTTTTAAAATTTTGAAAGAAATTTATCCTGAGTTGTTATTTATTAAGGTCACACTGTGAAGAAACACGAGTGCTATTCAAATGAAATTTTCATTATAGACTATTTAAACCAGTGCTTCTGAAATTTTCAATGTTTGCCACCCAATTTTCAATCATAATTTGAATCGTGCCCCCCCCCCTCCGTACAATATAACGATGTATTAAATTCAATACTATACATTGTCTCTAAACCCACAATACGACTTTAACCTCTTAAGTCCATCCGACGAATATAAACTTCTCGCTCGGCCAGTGTGTTAATTGCCCCATGACGTATATATACGTCTATCCGAAGCACTATCTTTTCTATGCAATGCTATTCATAAAATTATTCCAAAGCTTTGGAAAGCAATAAAAAGACCTTGACAGTGTTTGCGAAAAATTTACTCTTATTTCAGAGGATTTGCTTATTCATTCCTTTTCTACACCACTCAAAACACAACATACGCTTACGTACGTGGCATTGAGGAACGAATCGCGTAATTTTTAATTGGCATTTAAGGGATTAATTATTCAAATCATACGGATTATCCAGATAAGTGATTATGTGGGCATTAATTTAAAATATGACAAATCCATGGGGTCACTGGTAATTATTAAACTTTTCCCTAACTTTGTATTGTTAAATTAATTATAAAATAGATTGTGAGTATTGATACATTTATAAGTGTAAATGAGTATTTCATTTGTTATGAATTTCTGAATGTATTTGTTTACTTTTAATAAGCTCATAATTTGTTTAAATGATCTTTTGTTTTCGACTTTTCAATCTGCTCGTGTCCCTCTCTTAGGGTTATCACGCCCCCTTAGGAGGGCACTCCCTACAGTTTGAGAAACACTGATATTAACTATACTCTACTTATTTTTGGATGACGTTTTCTGCAAGTATAAAACTTTAGAGAGAAATTAACTCTTTTATTAAGTGAATTAACTTCTAATTCAACACCTTAATAATTTTGATCCATTATCATAAGCCTTTTTTTTATTCGCAAATTTTAAATTAAAGCAAACTAAAGTAAAGATACAAAATTTAATATGGTCTTCTTTTTTTCTATTGTAATTCTGCATCAACTAATTCTTTCAGCTAGAAAAAGTATTTTTCTCTTAAAACAAACAGTTTCAATGTAGCCTGTATCAAAGATATTCTAGATGTATAGTTTTCTTTAGCAATGACTCAATTGCACTATAACTCGATAAAGTCGTTAAAACACCTGAGCGCACTCTACTACGACGAGACTTTTTGATGAGCTCAAGTTCCATTGTCAGCACAAACGCCTATTCGTTTCCAGAATTTCAATTTAATGAAATCAGTAGCAGAATCCTTGACTGAAATGGAACATAATTTTTCAGCGGCAGCAAACATTATATATTATAATGGCGTGATTTAAAATGAGATAGATCTGAATAATTGTTTAATTTAATTATTGAAAATAAAAATGTTTAGTCTAAATGAGAGAGAGAGAGAAGATTCCGACTCTTCATGAATCATAGAATAAATAAACTGATTATTGTTATAAGATCGAATAATCTTTTTATCCCTTTACCAGGCCATTTTTTTTGACCGATGGTACATTAAAAGATTTTTTAAGGGGGGCGGGAAGACATTGATTTAAGAAAAGGAATTTTAATTTAGCTTAATAGATAACATTATTTTGAGTTTTAAAATCCCTATAAACTTTGCAGTTACTCACTTGGTAACCCCATCACTTGGCACTTACATCACTTTGGGGTTATTGGGCCCGTATTTACCACACCCCTATTGAAATGCATTTATATACCTCTTATTTCCTTTTACCTCTTTCCACATGAAATTTCTAAAATATATTTTGTAAATACCTCAACCTTCAAAAGGAACAGTTAAATAGAAATATTTCATATTCTTAAGTGATAATGAATTTCTACATACAGTCGACTCTCGATAACTCGAAGTCGGAGGGACCAACGAAAAACTTCGAACTATCAAGAGTTCTAATTATCTAGGGGGTAGGTAAAAACTCTCACAATATATGAAGAGAAATTTTTTCCTAACACATTTGACTTTGAAACTATTCAATAAACCAACAATTGTACATATGTATAAAATTATTTTAAAGTATTTTTAAAAAGCACATATTACACATTATAAATATTATACAAAAGTTAAAAGAGCTGCATTTTTTAAAAGAATACATTTATGTATTGAAACAATTGTTAAAAGAATACATACTGTATATAACAAATCTTTTTTGACGAAAAAATGTATTATCTTTAAAAATTTGTTTAATCTGTTATCGGTTCACTCAGACACTGTCCCCAACAGCATCGGTTCTTCAAGGTAAGGTCCAATCCAGCCCATGCTGCATTTGGTGCCACATGCCATAAGTCACACAAATGAGTCATAAATCTTTATGTCACTCCGACGCAGAATACACTATCCAACGCATCTCTTCCGTACAATAGTGGACCATCCTATCCGAACACATGTGTAGCAAGGCCACGTGTTAAACGAGAGATATCAACGGCTGACATCAAGTGTGGCCGGTCTATTGTCCATTTGAAGAAGGAAAGCAATAAAAGTGTATTTTTGCTTGAGGAGCCTGGAAGCACAAAGAAGGAATGACAGACAGATGGTTATCAAAGGGGCTAGGTTACAGGGGAGACACGCAGAGACAATATAACACAAAACATGTAAGCTCCAATCTGTTTGCTACAGGACTCTATACAGTGCCGGTTTATCCAGTGGACACTTTGGCCGGGTGCCCAGGGGCTCGTATATGTTGGACATAACCAGATGCTCTGGTTATAAATTTCGATCCGCCAGTGTCAAGGGGCCCTGTAGATCTTCAACGTCCATGGTCCAAAATAATCTTAAATGGGCACTGATTCTATATGATAGTGAGTGTTCAAATTGTCGAAATTTATCTAAGATAACTTCGAAATATCGCGTGTTGTAGTCTGGCGAGCAGCAGATTTTACTTCGAAATATTGAGTGTACCAAAACGTATCGTTTTAGTTTGAAATATCAAAAGCTTTTCTAGGGGATGCGCATATACTTGGAATTAGGTTCGTATTATCGAAGGTTTGAATTAGTGAGAGTCGACTGTTGTATTATTTCCAAGGAAATTTATGAAAACAGATATCATTTCATAGTAAACACAACCAGTTTATGAAATATGTTTCGAAGTAATATAGTATGTAAAATAAGTAGCAAATTAGAAATATGAAAATGACTAGTATAAATATGAGATTGATGACATGGGTAGTAAGTATATTTACCACGGCCTGGTAATGCATTAAAAATAGAAATCGTATAAAATATTTTGTGGAGATCTTAAGTTCTTTTCATCGTTTAAACTACACATATTTAAGAAAACGATCTATAGCTTATAAATATCCTTAAAGAGCAAGAAGAGTTGACTTTTAACTCTTATTCAGTTCGAATGAAAAGATCGCAGCTGATCAAAGAAGTATTAAACTAACGCAAAAATGAAAAAGAGAAGAATGGCGAAATAAGCCAATAAAACCTATCGTTAAAAGCTATTTACTTTATTTCCTTGGTCATCAAAAAACCAAGATCGGCAGCATTTTGCTCGGTCCTCAGGTTTGATGAAAGAATCGAGGAAAAAATGTGTCAGCTTTTTTATATTGCTAAAAGCGAATATGATGAACTTTTTTTCTTTCTTTATAGTTTTTCATTTTAGAATTTCTCAAAACAAGCTTTGTCTTTGCTTTAGAAAAATTCATGCCTCCGGCTTATATGCTTATTTTTGTTTTCTTTTAGAATTTGATATTTGTTTTTAAAAGATATTTTTTTCTGCGTGTTTTTTGTAAATGGCGAATTTTTTGTTTTCGAACAAATAAGTAGCAAATAAAAGTGTACTTTATTTAAGTGTATTTTGAATATTAAAATAAAATAAATATGTGAATACCTCTCTATTTCAATGCTTATAGTCTTAGGAATTTCTATACTGGAAATTATAATGTTCATTCATATAATTTTAAAAATATCAGTATAAATTTACATTTCATAATAGATCGCCTTGCAACTTCGAATATTTTCTCAACATACTTGAAAAAGTGGTTGGAGAAATTAGATAATTTGCTCTTTAAAACCATCCAGTAAATGATAAAATCTTTCGGCTAATGAAACTGGAATTATTAAAAAAAAATTCATCTTAATACGAAATTTACTTAATGAAACTTTAAATACAATTTCTTAGAAAATTTGTTTATCTTATTTTTTTTTTTTTATTTTTTTTTTTTACAAAAAAACTTTTTAAAGTCTCCATGCTGTATAACTTTCTAAGTATATGGTTAACCAAGTTGATGGATTTTACTCTTAGAAACTAACATTTCCAAAGTTATCCGGGGGTTATTCAGGTATCCGACTACTTGCAACAACTTTTTTTTAAAAAATGTACATTTTAAGAAAAAAAAGGCTAAAATTAAGAAGAGAAAAATAAATTATTGCTACTAAAATGGAAAAAAATGGGTAAAAATAGACAAAAAATAACATAAACGGGTCCGCTCAGTATAAACAGTAAATGGACAAATTCTCAATTTCTCGATGTTGATGTATCACTTTGCTATTCGCTTTCGAAATGACCTTCAGGATAAGAGATATTTAAATTTTTACAAAAACTAGAGGACTTTATCTTAGTTATTATATGAATTTTTTTAAAAAACATTGTTTCTATTCACGTAAGGAACTGAAAATTTTGTGATAAAACAGTGATAGTTAAATCTGAAGGTTAAAACACTTTTACTGTTATACAAAACATACACACACTCTTTCTGCAAATTATTTTAAAGCTTGTTTGAGCAATCGCTGTCCCCAATTGAGCTTTTCTAAAAAAAAAACGCATTTTGAGCATATAGCATTTTAAAACAATACATCTTATGTAAAGCTATGGCATCTCCTATAATAAAACACTTGTAGTTTTTGTTCTAGTGAATGGAAAGTAATAAACTTGGTATTTTTATAAAGATAATAAGATAGCTTATAAAATAAAATCATTAAAAAATTGTCAATTTTTAAAAAATATCATGATTTTAGAGTTGTTGGATACCTTAAGTGGAAAATTAACATATTCCATTCTATTAACCATTTCATTTAATACAGTAAGATATTAGTTAGATACTTATCAATAATGATACTTAATCATTCAAAAAACATATGTTTTTGGTGTGTAACATCTTTCCTCTCACCTGCTGGATATTTGTTGGAGTGATTTCGTGAAAAGGGACGGATATGGGTAACAGGAAGTGACGTAAGCGTGCGCTATTTGATTTGACCAATGAGAGCACATGGTGGTATACAGCGCATCGGGGTACAGCTCTAGTAGCCGTCAAGCACTCGAGTGCTTGACTCTAAATTCACAATCGGCCTGTAAAACCTACCCCTTAATTGCAAGAAACTCTATATTAGAACAGAAAAAATGAATTGCTTATCTACACATTAATCCTAAGATCAGCTTTAACATATGCTGCTCCAATCTGGGAACATGCAGCTAAAATTCATATTAATCAAATTGAAGTTTTTCAAAGCATTATTCTCCGACAAATATTAAAAGCTCGATGGTTCGTCAGCAATAAGGACCTCAGATCCGCCAGCAAAATGATGTCTATCAGACAATTTATCAAAAAATTAGCAACTAACTTCTTTCAAAAAATTGATAACTCTAATAATCCTTCGGTCTTGAAAATTAAAAATATATCCCTGATCCTAATTTTAACAGACCCAATAATATTCTTTCGGATCCACTCTTCAATTAAAATTCTTAATTAAATTCATTTCACACTTTTCACCCAATTTAAAAGCTTACTTTAACTCTTTCCTCGAGCCTTCGTAGCCTAATGGTTGTAGTCGCTAACTTGAAAGGAATCGCTCCAGGTTCGATTCCTGGGAACACGCTATTTTCAAATTTACTTTAAATCACTTTAATTTTCCCTGGAAAATTATTTCTCCAGGTCAAATTTAGATTTACACGTTCTTTTCTTTTTTTTCAAAATGTATTTTATTTTGATTAGCTTTTAAAAAGTTGTTTTTCTGATTTCAAACCATTCAATGTTTTTCTCATTTCTACAACGACGGAGTTCTAAGCTGCATTCCCATTGGTTAGGCTTCACCTCGCCCACCCACAGATCGAAATTTGTTTTCATTCTCAGTGCTTGCACCGTTTTTGAAGATATTTTTCTAGCACTTAAAGTATTTTAGTAGTTTTAAATTTTAATTTTTTTCTCTTATATAAGTATATTTTACTTTTTAAGCATTTTTAACTAACAAAGGGCATAAATGAATTCGTCACAGTCACTCAAAATCCTAAAGATAAGAGGTTATAGCTCGGAATTGCTAGATACTCTGGTCATCCACCCAATGATACTCTAAATCAACTTCGCACATACCAGCAAGTCTTAGACTTCACCCAGGATAAACTTGAGATCCTTACGTTCAATTGTCAAAGGGCTCACCAAACAGATTTCGACGACGTTATTTCATAAAAATGTTCGTTACTCATGTTGTCAGAGACGTGGTTAGATAATGACGATCGTGTTTCGATACCTAACTTCGATTGCTGCCTACAGTTTGAACTACCGATCCGCAGAGCAGCTGGTGTTGCGAGAGAGAGAGAGAGAGATATCTATCGTAAACAGAAAAATTCACATGTTGTGACTCCTCATATGAACATTAATTATCGTCAAACAAGTGGACTGGGTATTGTTAGTGATGATATTGGGGGACATATGTGTGTGGGGAAGAATGCTTATTTGAAAGCGGACAAACAGTGATTTCGGTGGTCGCATACATTTCTTGAAATCAAACGGTACAAAAAATTAAAGATTTCCTGCATTTTGTATTTCTGCCGTATACCAAAGAAAATTCTGCTCTTTTAAAAAAATCTATCACTCGCTTTCCATGATTTTGAGTGTTGATTTTAAATTTAATTTCAGTTTGCCAAACTCTGAGCCGCTCATAGCTTTTTTGAATGACAAATCCAAGCTCGAAATGAACACAAATCAAAATGTTTTGACAACTAAAAGTGGTGCTGTTATTGACACTGTTTTTCGCCGTTTTTTAAATACTTTGAAATCACAAGTATATGTGTCATATTTTAGTTGTCATAAGTCTATTGTCTCCGCTCTTCCCCAAATTGATCAAGAATAATTAATTTTTATAAAAAAAAAATTGTATTACTACTTGTGTTAATTAAATAAAATTTTCATTAAAGATATAATTATTCGATAGAAAATTATTTCCAATCATACCCAATTCGTTTTTTTTTCAGGATATAAGTTACTATTGCCTATTTACTAAGATAACATGTCAGATGTTACACAACATATACGACTACTGTAAGACTTGTTTCTTTTTTTAATAAATAGGGTGAACCAAAAGTCTTTTTTCATTATAAAAGTGCATTACATAATAACCATTTAATATAATTATGTATCTTTGGCATCATTGTATCGGTCAGTTTTAATATTTAATTATCAGCATGGGACGCGAATGCTCTTTCAAGAATGACTCGGTGGAACATTTGTAAGGAAGACATCGTTTTTTGTTCGAATCATAAAAAAGCCAAATCTGGGCTAAGTTATCACGGAACTAAATAGCCCATTAATATTCTGTGTAAATTTTGACGTTATAAAGGAATCAAACTTCCTGCTGCAAACCAGTAACGCGATGTTATGAAATGTTTAAAAAACTAGTCGTTTTTGAGGATCTTCTTTTAAGTGGCCGACCGAGTGTGAGTGAAGCTACTGTGGAACTGAACAATTGGAGGGAACTGGAATAGCAGGAGTGGATTAACAAGGAAGTCCAATTTTTTTGGCAGTAAGAATATTTTTAGTTAAAATGCCACTGGTAGAGGGCGCATACGACCCAAATCATGATGAACAGGAAATCCGTATGCTTTATTCATTTATTCTTTCAATGACAATTTTTCAACATAGCCTCAAGAACAATGCCCGACACAATTAAGGCGAATCACAACACCCGTTAAAGTTGAATGTAACATTTCAGAATGAATTGCACAAACCTTACGACAGATTGAATCTTTGAGTTTGGCCATTGTTCAAGAGGATGAACGGTACACAAGTAATTTCAAAGGGCCTTGTAGCCAGAATTTGACCAGAGTGAGGTCGGGTGATAATGGAAGCCATGCGATCTTGTAACCTCGACCAGCCACTCTATCGTCACCAAAGGTAATCAATAAGGATACATTTACTGGATTGGCATAGAGTGTGGTGGTGCGACATCCGATTTTCTTTCCTTCTTTGCTTTGTAGGAATTTGTCTGCCCTTTTTCTTCATTTTATAATAATATATATATATGGGGGGTGTACCTGTGTGCGTGCATGTATGTATGCATGTTCCTTCGGTACACACAAATACTTAGTTATAAATGCCCAAATATAAATATATAAGAATGTGCAGTTAATATATTCTACTTTTCATTACACTATTAATAAAAAAATATATTTATTTACACTTATGATAATGTAGCAATATATGTATTATAAAAAAATTTAAAACCTTAAAGAAAAGAAAGAAATTCTTGGCGTGCTTTTGACGTATAAGAATCTTGAATTTGATTTAGGAAAATTGTAAAATTAACTATGGTTTCAAATGAGTTTTACAGTCAAATGATTCTTTTGCGTGTATAACAAGGAGAAAATCTCGTGATTCATTGTGAGAGATCGTTTCATTTCTGGATTTTCTCAAATTTTCCGCTGGATGGAATAAATTGGAAAAATACTCCATTTATATTTCACTTTCTTTTGTGATATGCTCGTTGGAACCATTTTTCTTTGAAAACCCGCTAAGAAAGAATAAAAATAATAAAATGTTGTTCTTGCTCATGGAACAAATAATTAAACTGCTAAGTTAAAAATTGTTTTAGATAAAAGGTTTTGGAAACTTAATTTATAACGTGGTATGCAATTTCACAGTAATTACATACTTAAAAAAACTACACGCTTTGAATTGATTTAAAAAGTTTATGCTTTACAGAGTTAAAAAGCTCACTCTTCAAATATCTAAAAATTAACAAATATATGTGTTAGTATTTCGAAATTATTGTTTTTAATAAATTCTAAGTGTGTTGTATGTTTTTGTAATTTAACTAAATAATTTGTTTAACATATATTTTAACTAATATAGAGATTTAACAGCAGTATTGACTATTGCCATTACATATGTAAAGAAAAATCAATATTGTATATATAAATTATAGTATTATATATAATAATAATTAAAAATATATGTATAGCGTTCCAACCTAATTAACGATTCTAAATTATGGCTTTACTAGTTTTACAATGATTTCGGGCTTGGGTTTGTCCATACATTATTGATAATTTTATCCTCCTTAAATAAAAACTTATTCTTAAGCATATGTGTAGCCATATAACCGAAAGGTTATGGTTGAGAGCTAGTGTCCTACATTGTTTCTAAAGAGTCTAAAGGTAGGCTTCAGAAGAATTGCCATGTGGTTTATCGTTTAAACTAAATGTATGATCTCTATCTTGTTTTTAAAAGCTTAAATTTTATTTTAAAAAAGGTCAATTGCACAGTAAAAAAGGGAAAATAATCATAGATCTATATATTTTTGTAAAATATATTAATTTTCTTATGTATTGCTAGGTAAAAAGAGTGTGAAATAATATCAGATAAAAACAATTAGAAGAACATTAAAATCCCGAAAAGTTATTATTTTTGTCTTTCTCTTCTAAGAACATATAAAAATTAGTACATTGATATTGCAAATTACATATATGTCAAAAAATTTCATTTGCTGAATGCTAATTATGTATAATAAATTCTCTAAAATATGTGCTTTTAATCCAAAAAAAAAAAATTGTAGAGAATTCCACACAAATATCCCCCACTTTAAAAAAATATAAACCTTCTCTATGATGATCTCTTTTTAAAAAACTAAAAATAGGCTTTGAATGAAAAGTATAAATTAGCATTTAGCACTTTTATCTAGTAAATTAAGCGTAAAATTACATCACTCACAAAAAGAGCAAAAAAAATATTTGTCTTTACTTCTCTTAGCTAAATAATTAACTGAAATTAAAACTGACGTTTACAAAACTAATAAATTTGGTATAATTTTTTAAAGAACTGACGTTTCTCTTAACAATTACATTTCTAAATTCTGCAGAATGGAAATTTATTTAATTAAATATCTTTTTATATCCTGTTTCAGAAAGTTTTTTCCCCTAATAAACTCTTTAAACGTTAAAGTATTTTTTCAAATCAATGGAAATTTGTACATTATTAATATTTCAATAAATTAATTATGGACTTTTTTTAAATACTTTTTGAAATATCTGAGGTTTCGGAAATTTATTTTATCTGACCGATGCATTTTACATAAGCTTTATAAAATTACCAATGTTTTAAATCTATTTTTTATTTTCAAATTCTTAATAAAGTTAGTAAAATAATTTGTGAGGTAAGTAGACATTAATCGTTTCTCAAGCTAAAGGATTTTTACCTTCTATTCAAGTCTTTGAAAAATAAAATACTTAATTATGAAAATATTGTTTTTTTACAGAAAATTTGTGTTGACGTAAGCAGTTTTTAATTTTATTAATATTATATTTTTTTTTGCAAATTTAAACTTTTATTGTGTCAAGCAGAAGAATTCTGTATGACTTGATTGATTGAGATTGATGATAATTAGACACAGCACAAAAGAACTGATATCAAGCTGAATATCTGTCATAATATGATTGGATAATTTCAGAGTTAGCTTGAATCAAAAAAGCATTATTCGACGTATGTCACAAGAAATCATTCATACGTCGTAACTCTTTCTTAGTCACGTTTATAGTTTTTTTATTCCTTCTGAAGATATTGAAGTCGCTAGGCACAGTTTTTAACAAGTGAAAAAGAGTCTTGGTTATTCCGAAAATATTTTTACACTCGTTGCTTGAATAACACGTTCCTAGCCTTATGGATTTATTACCCAGAAAATCATCCGTAATCTAGTTCAGACAATATCATACGGAGTTGGGTTGTAAATAAAAAAAAGAAACTGGTAAGGCTAAGAGAATTTAATGCTATTGCAATAAATAATGGGCCATATTTTACAAATAATTTATCCAAATCACTCAAGGAGTTGCATTCTGTTCTAGAGGAAATAAGGAACAATTTTTCTTTTCAAATACACAGTTACTATAAAGCAGTGTTTCTCAAACTGTGGGGCGTGATAACCTTACAAGGGGGGCACGAGCATATCGAACATAAAAGATTTAAAAAATAATTAATTTACTCTGGACTGGATTAAAACAAAATACTTTCAGTCATAATAAAAAATGCACTTTTACTCTGATATAATTTATAAGCGATATTAAGTCATCTCTCTCTCAAAAATAAAAACTTCTTCAATACCTAATTAGCTATCTTTGATCCTATAACCAAATAAAAAATCTTTTATTTGATTTTCTATAATCCCATGATGAGAGATTTTTTTATTAAGTTTTCTTTTTAAATCTAACATACTACTCTTTCAGAGAACAAACAAATCCCAGACCCAGAATCGAAAAAATTTAGGAACATAAAAAATTCATCACTGTGATTATTTTTGAAATACTGCATATTATAGCTGTAATCTGTTTTTTCTGATAATCTGTTTGACCTTCTAAGTTATTGGTACAGTTAATTATGACCCCTCTCTTATGTGTTTGTTTCTCATTCAAGGAAGTTGTAAGTAATGTATTTCTCTGTTGCGCTCTTTTCCATGCAAAAGAGTTTTATGATATTTCGAAAACCACGGAGAGCACTTTGAAGGATTACTTGGCCAAGAACATATTTTTATGAGTATTCTAAAACATATAAAGCATAACGAAAAACGTTTTTTAGCAGAATACACTTTTTACACGGAAGTGATGACCCGGGATACACAGATCACGAAATAGTTAATTCTGGCAAAACTGTTTATTTGTTACCAAAGAAAAATTGAAAAGTCCTTGAAAGTAGGTAAGTTTACTTTCTCTTAATTAAATTATTCACTGGAATCACGATTTGTATCGTGTACAATAAAATAATTATATATAAAAAAAGGAATGGGGTGACTCAATAACCCCGCTCGACCGTATCGAGTAAGCGCCTGCTGCCGGGTAAAAGTCTTTTTGCTTTAAATATTAGAAATAATACAATTATTCTTCATCGGAATTTTATATTATTGTTCATTACTTAACGTCAATTATAAATGCTATTTCTGTGAGGCTTAAAATTACCATTCGCTTAAAACTAATTATAATTTGAGCAATCATTTTTAAAAAATCCTTTTACATTTTTGTAAACATTGTCGCGCACTTGGCTTTACTCTCGTTACAATTCAGCTATTATATCAATAATGCTTTATTTTCTTATAAATGAACTCGTGCAAAGAGCGGGCACTTCAGCCGGTATACTTTTAATATATCAGTGTGTGTGTGTACTGCACCGAGTATTTTATAACTAATTAATTAATACTAAATTAAGAATTGGGCTTGTCTTGCAAAGCTAAGTTTTTATAAGAAATGCTTATGATTAGAAATTGATTCTCTGAGTTCTTTTCCTAAATTTAGCTGATATCTATATTTTGTCTTCTAAGCAGCCACTGCATTTTGCAATATGTTCAATTTAAAAATGAGAGAAAGGAAAAATAAAATAATAATTATCCTATTACTTAATTTTTTTTTGCTTAAAAGTTACGTATACAAAATTTAATACTTATATTATTAATTTGTATGGTTTATAATTAAAAGATCGCTTATTATAGCTTTAGCGTCAAAGTGCATTATTATTGCATTTAGTATATTATTAATGTATAAGGGGGGCGCGATAAAAATTGTGATTGAAAAGGGGGGAGCCAGTATTTAAAGTTTGAGAAGCACTGCTATAAGGAGATGAAATACTGTAGTGAGGTAATATTATCTTGGGGTATGAATCAAATTCCCTTACAATATGAAACTTTGAATGGTGATAAATATGGAAAATAAATTCAGTACCGTTTTGAGCAGTGTAAGGCTACTACTTTTGCTTACTATAAGCATTCCATAGAATGATTATGGTTACTTAACTCAACCAAACTTCGTGACCACTAATTTCATACTTAATGTATTGATCGAAGTGCCGTTTCTGACTTGAAGAAAATAAAGCGCAACATAAAGGTACGAGATTGAATAAAAACAAATAATATAAAAAAAAATTAAGTCAATTCCTACTTAGATCAACAAAGAAAAACTTTATTTTAGCTACTTTTTATTAAATAGTTACAATTAATATAAATATGTATATACATAGGACAGAATCACAACATTAATTGGTAATTAATTTTTATTAATTATCATTAAAGTATCGTAATGTCATCCAAAACAATCGTGTATATAAATTTCAGTTCAACTGAATACTTTAACACGTGAGGAAAAAAAAAACATTTTCAAGTTTTGACACAAGTAGCCAAAAGGGTCACTAAGTCGCCAAAAATGATGCCAAACGGGATTGTATTTGTAATCATTTAAATAATTAGTTGTAATCAATTAATTTTTATTAATTATTATTATATTATTGTATTGTCATCTAGAATAATCCTGTATATAAAATTTCAGCTCAATGGAGCGCTTAAAAATGTATTTTATTAACTATTAAAAATTCCATCAAGATAAATAAATAAATAAATATATAAATACATAAATATATAGAGATTGTGGGTTAATAGTAGGAATTGAAAAATATACTAGTAATTCCACAGTACTGAAAAATTGCATTTAAAGAAATGAGGTATTTCCCGCATGAATTACTAAATGCTTAGTTACTTATTTCAAGTACACCATTGCTTCTCTAACTTTCAGTACTTCGACCCGATTTTTAATCATAACTTCCATCGCGCACCCTTCATACAATAAAAATGTACTTTAAGGTATCCGACTACGTTCGGAACCGTGATTTTAAAAAAGCGCATAAAAGGATAATTGTCAGGATATTTAGTGTCAATTAGATTAGAATACATGTATAAAATTATTTTGAGGACATTTTGACAAAAAAAAATTATTTAAATACAATATTTCGGCAAAAAAACAACTTAGAATAACTCTTTTTCCAAATGTTTTAATTTTGTGAAAAATGCTTCTATTATTTTAATATTTTGCCTGTATATAGCTCAGACCTTTGTACAGAAGCTCAACTACGATTTTTGAAAAATCCCCATGATTTTCAGAGTTACACCCCATTTAAATAATTATCGGTGTTTTTTTCTTAAAATTTCTCCCCTCTGTTGTCGTAAAACATGGATAAACCCACTTCTAAGTTATATATTTCAAAAGTTCTAGTTGAGCCTCTTTACAGATGTCTGAGATATATACAGGCAAAATATTATTATAACAGAAGCATTTTTCACAAAAGGAGAATATTTTGAAAATGGGCCATTCTATGTTCATATTTTGTCAAAATATTGTACTTAAATAA
>BMAV01004424.1:0-10069 GCA_019973955.1 Trichonephila inaurata madagascariensis | reverse complement strand
TCCTGGTGGTAAACTGAAATGTTTCTAACAAATTACCTCTTTTTTTCCATCTAAATGCACTACTTGTGCTGTATTGCATGTGCGTAATATACGCTGCATTATTAAAAGACATGTTGTTTGAAATTATTCTAGGCGTAATGAAAGTCCAGTTTACTGTGATTGCAATTCGTTTTTTTTTATTCGATTGCATTCATTGAAAAGATTTTACTTTGAAAATGCATTTACTTCTTTTCTGTTTATTATTTCAAAAGATATTCATCATTCATTCATTTCTTATTGATGTTCAATGGTCCTCTACAATAAATTTCTTTCTAACTAATCAATCTATGCAGCTAAAGTAATGGATATGTCTCTTTATTAGTTATATTTTTTTTTTCCATTTCTCTCAGCAAGAATTTCTCTTATTATTTTAGAAATTTATGCATGTGTTTGCGCATTTCTGTATGCCGTAAAATATCATTCAAGGTACTAATAATTTTAACAGACTTTTTTTTTCAGAGTTAGAATCTTTCAATTTAAATTTGACGAATCATGGCACTGTTTCCAACGCTATAATTTATTCTATATCTTGAAATTAATATTAATGTTTACTCAAAATGAATTTGGTACATCAAGAGAGAGAGAACTAATATAAAACTCGATAATACTTCACTCATAATGATTATTACTAATTTAAAGAATTATTAATAATTTGCTCACAATGCACATTTGACTAGGTACGAGTATTTGTGCCTGAGTTATAACTCAGCTGTTATATTTCGTCATTAAGGTATCCGACTACGTTCGGAACCGTGATTTTGCAAAAGCGTATAAATGGATAATATTTATGATATTTAGTGTCACTTAGATTAGAAAATGTATATAAAACTGTTTTAAGAATAGTATTACAATAAAAAATTATTTAAGTACAATATTTTGGCAAAAAATTAACTTACAATAAACCTTTTTCAAAATGTTCTCCTTTTGTGAAAAATGCTTCTATTATAATAATATTTTGCCTGCGTATAGGTCAGATCTCTGTACAAAGGCTCAACTAGAATTTTTTAAATATATAACTTAGAAGTGGGTTTATCCGTGTTTTACGACAACAGAGGGGAGCAATTTTAAGATAAAAACGTCGATAGTTATTTCAAATGATTGTAACTCTACAAATAATGTGAATTTTTCAAAAATCATAGTTGAGCCTCTGAACAGAGGTCTGAGCTATATACAGGCAATATATTATTATAATAGAAGCATTTTTCACGAAAAGAGAACATTTTGAAATTAGGTTATTCTAAGTTAATTTGTAGACGAAATATTGTATTAAAATAATTTTTTGTCAAAATATCCTTAAAACAATTTTATACATGTATTCTAATCTAAGTGACACTAACTATCATGAAAATTAACCATTTCTGAGCCTTTTTAAAATCACGGTTCCGAGCTTAGTCGGATACCTTAATATCGAGTTTTATGCAACTTTGATGACATTTTATAAATTTTAAACTAGTCTCTTTTTTTTCAGTTTGCTATTATTGGTACATTACAAAGATGCTCATACGATGTAATTGTGCATGTGTCTTTTATAAAATTACTTCATTCTCTTAAAACTAAAAAAGTTAACAATTGCCTAAACATTATAGAACCTAAAATTGTTTTTTCTTCATATTTACTTGGGTTATAGTAATACATTGTTGTCTTTAAAATATTATTGCTAACTCCTTAAAAGGGATTTACTGATCTTGCTATATTTCAAATGAAAATCATTTCTACTGTTCTTCAATAAAAGAAGCTATGAATTTCCAAAAGGTTTAAGGGGGTCACTTCACGCAGCATTTTCCCTATCTCCGTAATGTTAAAAATGACCAATTTTAAGGAACATTTTTAAAAAATTGGCATGGTGTACATTCATGAATTTTTGTGTGTGCATTCATTGTATTGTTTTTATTAATTTAATGGGAGCATTTTTCAAAATTTTGATTAGTTTTTTTTTAAAAAATTCATAAGTGGAGTAACACGTCAAAATTTTTAAAACAGTGAAAATTCTTGTACATTTTAATCCATAAATATTTTTTGAATAATTTTTTTGACAAAATCTCTCATTAAAATATTTATTTGTATAGTGTTAACACATGTGCAAAGTTTCAAGGCTATAAAATAAGTAGTTTTTTCAAAAATGTTCCTTTTGTGTTGAAATTTACACTTTTGAGAAAAAGAGATTTAAAGTAAAAACTTACTATTAACTAATGCATACCAGAACTGTAACTTGGATTGCTAGTGTCATCTGCAAGATCATCTTCTTGTCTACATTTTAATTGTTTGTTTTTAATTCTAGCTTCTTTGGTTCATTGTAAAACTGCCTATTCTGCTTTCCTTATACACGCATAATCTACTTCTTGCAATGCTCGACATTTGTAAAATCTAGGGGTTGTGAATGTTTAATACATCTAAAACTTTTAATTTGGTACTGAAGCCTTGATTATATAAATATATAGCTTCATGTACTATAGTTTTTGAAGTACCCAATTGCACAAATACAGTTTTTGGAATTATACACCAAATACTATTTCCGCATTCACTAATATTTTGAGGTTTATCAAGCAAGCATCTAGACAAAAGTTCAAGATTAGAGACCTCTAAATACTTTTTTATGCTATTTCTAATTGCAATAGGTAAGTCGTGTTTATGCTTATATGTGTAACCTTTCAGTATGGACATATTATATCTACACCACAAGTCACTTCCCATGGGGCATAAACCGTGTTGTAGATTCAAATCTGTGAACATTTTATCAAAATATATAGCTCAAATAGCTTGCCTTATGGCTAACAAATTTTCACGAGTTGTTTTGAATAGCCAAAACATAGTATCTTTGCAATTTGTCTATTTCTGCATCTGTCAAGCCATTATGGCATTCTAGAGATTTTTGTCCTCAAGCTTTTTGTCTTTTAATTTTGATTTTAACGCTTTAAGTCATGTCCCCATCATTTTCTCAACACACACACATGACCAACACATTCTAATTTTTCAATATTGACATATCTCTGAGGTTTAGATTCTAAAACTGTTTTGTATGCTTTAGAGTCCCCATAGAGTCCAAATATTGTGTATATCGTAAATTGTGTAATGTCTGTGAGCGATGGAAGATACAAAAATAAAAGTACACCTCTTCAACTTCCATATTCCCATACTATTTACAATGTAACTTGCCGAACACTCATCGATATGTACATTGCTGTTAAAATTACATGAGCATTTCCGCGACAATATTTCAGTATCAACAACTTTCCCAGTGTCCAAACCAACTGTCGGTAACAAATCCATTTATATAAGTATGGCTCCTTTTTTTGCCAGGTACCATCGATAGCCACAGGTACATTTTGGCATCCATTATTAAATGATATTGTTTCAGCAGCAGCTAATGCCCTAGACAATTTAGTTACTTTCTCTGTCGCGTTATTAAATGTATGCATGGAATCGTAAAACCACTTTAGTGTAAGTGACAAATTCATGACTCCGAAAAATATTTTTGAAACTTTTCTTTTTTAATAGACCTCATACCATATGAAAGTCTATTGTTCACTTCATATAATTTTGTATCTTTTTTGATTAACTACTGTTTTAGTAAACCTGGTATTAAGAAATGTTTGAATAAGACCACAAAAGTCACAACATATTAACAATTTTGTAGCCTAAATTTATGTGAATACCTTGGTTTTTACATTTATTTATGTTATTAATGTTGTTTCAAAGCACAAGAAAACAGTACAATGTCAGTCATTTCCCAGAAACACATTCAAATGAATCAAAAAAGAAACATACTCTTTATTAAACTTACCTAACTTTGCTTTTCAAGCTGAATTATTTTTTGTTGAAATCGTCTGACTGTTATGCAACGTTTAATTCATCGAAAGTTTGGGTTTTTGTATATATTTTTCCAAACTTTCATTTTTTAAACGTTTTATTATTTAACCAAGTTTTAAAAACGTTTTTAAACATTTTACCGTTATTGTTTTTGATGGAAAACACTATTTCACACGATAGCAGAAATTCGTTGTATTTAATGAGATAAAATATAGCATGCGGTTACCAAAAAGTAAATAAACAGCTACAACTATTCACTTCACTTCTTTCCTGAATAAGCTACTGATCAAAATAAATTCTTTTGATTAATTTAAACTATTTGAAAAGGCTGAAAAGTAGCATGTGTCTTTTGTTTTGATTTGAAAGGGGCGGGGCAGTCAGATGTTTTAGGGTTTGACAAATGTAAACAACTTTTTAAAAAAATATTAAAAATACTTCTAATTCAGCTAGAGCAAAAATTTAAATTGCATTAGAAAGAAAATGAATGGTATTTTATTTTTCAATCAAAATTGAAAAATCGATTTTTAATTCGATTTTCGTGAAGTGACCCCCTTAAATTAGTTGCACATATGTTTACAATCACTACTAGCATATATGTATACTATGCATTCGTTAGAATTTATCAAATCTGATAAAGACCTCCAAGGAATACATTTTCAAAATTATTTCAACTTTAATTCAACCACAAGAATGTATTAAATTTTAGTTAAATCTATTCATTTTAATCATATTTTCCAGCTTGCTTTTGGTATTAACAAATACCTAATTCTAAATTGTGAAGCAATGAATCATTTTACCATTGTAAAAGCTTGATACTAGCAATTAGAATAATGTACTCTTTTTTTAGCAAATAGTGATTTATAGAAAAACAGAAATAGTTTTTTTTCCGAATTGAAAGACTTTCGAATGACTTTATCCAACTACGTGAACTGGTTTCTTCACGAACCTCAAATTTGTGAAGCATACAAATAACCTGAAAAATAATTTCATTTGAGAAAGTGAAAGTAAATATTTGTATCGGAAAGCTCGCTATACGGAAGAATGTCGTCCTTTTGTAATCAAATAAAGCAGAGAAAAACTTTGCTTTTTTAAAAATGTTTTTAATTTAGAAGAAAGGAATGTTTAATGTAGTTCTATTTAATAGTTAAGTATTCATTATAAATAAAAAACCGTGATTTGGCAAAAGTGTATAAATGGGTAATATTTATGATATTTAGTGTCCTTAGATTAGAAAATATATATAAATCTATTTTAAGAATATTATTACAATAAAAAAGTTATTTTACAATATTTTGTTCAAAAATGAACATAGAATGACCATTTCTCAAAATATTCTCCATTTGTGAAAAATGCTTCTATCATAAAAATTTTTGCTTGTATATAGCTCAGACCTCTGTACAGAGGCGCAACTAGAATTTTTGAATAACTTAGAAGTGGGTTTATTCATGCTTTACGACAACAAAGACGAGCAATTTTAAGAAGAAAAGCCAATAATTATTTCAAATGGTGGTAAATCTGAAAATAATGTGAATTTTTCAAAAATCATAGTTGAGCCTCAGTACAAATGTCTGACCTATATACAGGCAAAATATTATTATAATAGAAGAACTTTTCACAAAAGGAGAATATTTTGAAAAAAAGGTTATCCTAAGATAACTTTTTGCCAAAATATTGTATTTAAATGAATTTTTTTTGTCAAAATATCCTTAAAAGAATTTTATACATGTATTATAATCTGAGTGACACTAAATATGATGAAACTAATCCATTTATACGCTTTTTTAAAATCATCATTCCAAACGTAGTGGGATACCTTATTCTTTTAACTGCCATGTCCAAGCTTATCTCGAGCACAGCACTAGTGCTCCATAAATATCCCACCCGAGTATTATAAACGGAGAAATCTTTTTGGATAGTTTATTATGTTTGGTGTAGATTACTATGATCAGGAATTACGCTTTCAACTAATAACCCGAAACCGCCAGAAAAAAAAATGATAAAAAGATAGTTTAAAATTTAGTTACCTGACATTACATAGTCAGGGAACGTATTGAATTTTTAGAATAGAGAAGAGCTTTTACATTATCGGAGATTAGAACCCGCGACCTATGAATTCAAAAGCACGTAACATACCACTTTACAAAAGCGATCACTCCTGCTCGGAAGCTGTTACCTGCTTACTTAAATACCCCGCCACAATACTCCCCCACCAGTGAGTCTGTTGATAGGTGAACGAACGATATATGTTTTGTTGTTGTTATGGCGAGCGTGAATGAGTGTTTGCTACTGCCTCAAGTGAATATGATTTTGTTTGCTGCCTCTAATGAGTCTGACGACTTTGCTTGCTGCTTCAAGTAGGTGTGATGACTTTTGATTGTTCTTTTTGTGAGTAGATGGTGCCAGGATACATCAGAAGGTGTTGCGAATTTTTTTTTCTTTCTTTTTCTTTTCAGCAAACGTTCCCAATGTCAGGAGGATAGAACCTGTGACATATGGATTCATAAACACCACTAGACAAAAATGATCACTCTTCTCCGGAGGCTGTTACTGGCTTACTTAGATACCACCACAACATAAATATGACGATGCAGTTTCCAGACAAAATAATCCTGGCAGTTAACCTACAGTAAATAACCCCGCCCGTCATACTGAACGATATTTTTTATCTCGAACTAATAGAAAACGTGAGCCAACAAGACAGTGCATTGGTTGTTTTAAAAAAAAGATGCACAAGGAAGAAAAAAAAGACATAGAAGGAAACACGATTCTGGTGTAATGAGCGAGGAATTTGTTTTGGGCTTGGAAAATTATTTCCAGTTATAAAACACAAATCGGGATTTCTGAGCTACTAATAGGTATTTGTTTTTATTTATTTTTATTTTATTTTTTTAGAAAATCATTTTCTACTTAAAGGATACTACTGCCACGCTGAGGAGTAGCCACTTCAAACGAATATGCAGTTGCTATAAAATATAAAATGTTTTGTGTGTAAGTAATTTAAATTATCAATTTTTAAAAATTTTTAAGTACATTTTATTTTATAGTAATTGGATTTTTGCAATAAAAAAATGGCAATTTATAAACCCAAATCATCCAAATAACTTGACAATTAAAGAGTTTATTACAATAAACCAATTGAAACTCTTCTTTAACTCAAAGTATTTCCTTTGAAATTTATGTTTAAATGTTTAACTTTTTACTGAAAAATTAAACATTAAAAATAACTATTTTTTTTTTTTTGTTTTATATAATCCACTTTATAAATTAAAATTTCTTATAACTATTATACTTTTTTAGGTATCGTTGTCTTATTCAAAATTGAAACTTCAAAGAAAATTGAGGAATCTAACAAATATCTCAAAGAAATGTGATAAATTTGAAAAATGCATCGTGTAATATTTAATGTATAATTAGTATGCACTTAATTTAAAACATATATTTAAAAACACATTGATTATTTTTATTAAAATATATTAAAATAAATAATTCATTATTATATTCATTGTTTAAATTGAAATATATTAAATATAATTAAAATTAAATCACTGTTTTGGTTTTCTTAGTAAGAATATTAATTAACTTTACAATTACTTTATTAATTACTTTTCAATGATTTCCTGCTAAGTATTTATTTACTATATAATTATCTTTTAAAATATTCATATATCACTTAGGCATTCAATCATCAAGATATCTCCAAAATTGTTAGACCTACAGACTAGGAATTTGGCAGGCAAGTTTATTTTGTTGAGTAGGTCCGCTATAAAAGGATTAAAGAAAACCAACTCCCAAACAGGGTTTCGGAAACTTTGTTTATAAAAATTCACCTCTTAGGATTATCAGATGATAGATTTGAAATTTGGCAAGAATATTCCTTTTGTTGATTAGAAGTATACCAAGAACAAATTTCTTGAAAATCGATTTCAAACATTTCGAATACAGTCAAAAGCTTAATGCTCGGATTTAAATAATTATAGCTGACAAAATATACTGTCGTAAAACATCATAAAAACTTCATTGAAGTGGGTGGATAACAGTTCGTGTAGAATTACAAATTCAGAGCATTACACTTTACAGAACGGATATGAGAGAGAAATGGCGAGTTTTACATAATTTGAAAAATAACGATTTTTTTATAGAATAGGGATGGCGATCAAATATCAGTTAATCAAAAAATTGATTTTTTATATGGATATGAAGCACTGAATCGATTCAGTGAATAGATATTCCATCCTAGAAAATCGACATTCGATTTTCTCTGTTTTGTGGTAAAAAACATTAAATATTACATTTACAATTACACATTTACAAATAGTTGTTAAAACCCATAATATTAAGATGTTGGCGGTTAAAGGATCAATTACTCAAAAAATAGCGAGATGCCTGTGTGCTTAGTTTCCTTCATGTATCTTTATTAAATAAAATAAAAAAAATAACGTTTGTAATCTTTGACTTTTTGTATTTGTTGATATTGCGTCATTTGTTTATGCCTTGAATGACTGAGTGTCGTAATGTACGTAAATGTTAGTAATAAGCGACATAAATATTTATTTGTATGTAGTGTTGTGGTTACAAAATAATAAGTAACTGAGGGTAAGTAAATCGTTGTAAGTATCATGGGATAATTTGTTCCTTGTGATCGCCTTTTTTCGATTGCCGGCAACATTGCAAGTGATGGGCGTAACCACTTGGATCTCAGTAAACTTGACAGACTATTGTTTTTAAAAAGCTTAGATATTAAGCATTGGGAAGTATAAGCAATATTATCCATTTTCTAAACTTTTTAATATAACAAATACATTTAGAAAGTAAATGTCTTTTTTTATACCTGATTTGGTTTGATATGGTACTAAAAATAATTGTAATTGTCGAATTCCTTGAACAAAGAAATTCCCTGATTTTACTAATAAGAGACCATGTATTATGGTATCTTTCTTGTTTTTCATAAAATGGATTTATATTTACATTGTAAATGCAGACTTGAAAAAGAAAATCGATTCCTTAGAAATCGATATTTTAGACATCGATTTTTTGTTAATCGATTCATCAGATTACGACTCGAAGCGATTTAAAAATCGATCTTTTTCGGAAATAATCACCATCCCTACTGTAGAATACAACTACTTAATAACTTAGTTTTGGCACAATAGAATATGATTAAATACATATAAAAATAGTTTGATATGTGCCAAAAGTTATTCTGTATTTTTTCACGAGAATAAATGTAGAATGCACTTACAAAAATGCACTTACACAATGAATTCTAAATCCTTCAATGTAATGGGACTGACAAGCATTTTAAAGGGCAATAAGAATGGATGAGAATTTCAGATATGGAAATTTGTATTCCCAATTTTGTATTAGATATTCATGAATTCTTTTGCATGCAGTCAGATATTTTCCACGAAAATTTCAAATGCGTTTGCCGAAGTTCATCTCGCTGATTCATGGACAAAATGACGGTATCAAAAAAGAATATTTCGTGCCTAAATAATCATAAAAAAAATAATACATAGCATCATAGAAAGCAATATACGTCTCATTTTTTACTAATATATTTGAAAGTTAGATTTTAAACTTCTCTAAATATACATTTTACTACACAGATTTGAAAGATTAAAATCAAAATTTTTAATATAATTGTTAAGAATTAAAATATGAGGATCACTTAAATTTGAACTGTTATCAATTGAGTGAATGGAATCAAACGAATATACTAATTCAAAACTGAGTTAAATACTTTCTTTTAGAGGCACATCTGAATTTTCTAAAATAATCTTGTTTATAAAAGTCAAAAAATAAAAGAAGTATTTTAGTTAATGCTATTTAAATATGTTAAGAATAGTTTTCTTCAGTTTCTTTATTTTAATTAAGAGTGATTTGAATCCATTAAATAACAAACGATTTTTTTTAACTCTCACTGTATATGTTTCGATGCAGACGATTTTAAAAAATCCGTTTCTTGAATGAAGTATCTTATAAATGATGGAATTAAAACAATTAATTAAAATTCAATTTAAAATCTCATCAGTTTATGTTTAACAAATAAAAAAGCTTTGGTAAGCAAAACGATACCAAATTACCATTTATTTTATTATACAATTTACCTTAAAAACTAAGAAAGGTTGTTTTTTTTCTTTTTTTTTAAAAAAGAAAGAAAAATAATTTTCAATTAGAAAAAAAATAAAATTTAAATGATTAATAAGCAAAATTTTGTAGATGC
>BMAV01004423.1:0-25580 GCA_019973955.1 Trichonephila inaurata madagascariensis | reverse complement strand
AAATTTCTTCTTATTTTAATCTCTTCGTTTACACTAAAATTATTACTCTAAAACTCTTTGAAAATTTGTTAGCATTCAAAATAAGCCCAAAACTGACATTAAAAATTCATTTTTTTATGTATTCTCTTTAAAAAATGTAATTATATTTCGGACTATATTATGTTGCGGAAGAACCGCATTCCACCATTTTTTTCTGACTCTTCTTACTTCGTGTTGCTCTAAATCTGTGACGTAGCCAGATTTAATAGACGACAGCCACATTTGAATGATACTCGCTCTGTTTGGTGATCTTGGCTTATTTTGAACTGGTTAATACCTCGAATACTGAAGAGTTCCCAATACTACCTGAATAAATTTCTAAAAATTTTATTTTAAGTTTAATAAACAAGATTTTCTAATTAAAAAAAATATTAGTTGTTTCTAAAGAAAATTTGAAATTTTACTTCAAAAAATAATCCTATATGTAAAGGTAAAGGATAATAAATACTTAAAAATATATATATATATATATAATATTTCAATCTTTTCAACTACACTCAAATTATTATTCTAAGAACAGATCAAAAGTTTTAATCAGAAATAAGCCAAAAACTGACATTAAAAATTAATTTTTGTATGTATGTATTATGTATTTATTTTTTATGTAAAAGATGTAATTGTATTTAGGACTTTTTTATGTTGCGGAAGAAAACCGAGAACAACTAACTCATTAACTCTAGCTTTGTGACGTAGCCAGACGTAAGAACAAATAGACGGACAGCTACATTTGAATGATACTCGCCTTGTTTGGTGATCTTCGCGTATTTTCAACTGGTTAAAACCTCGAATATTGAAGAGTTCCTAAATCTGTCGAGAGCTCAAACTTCCTCTGGTGTGGTATGGTAGTTAGAACATAGTGGTGCCAGCTCAGGTCTCGTCCTCGTCACTTGACCATGGTTCAAAATTACGAGGTTCGTCACAAACAGACCTCGAGTAGCTGAATAGTGTGACGTTTATATTCCCTCACTCACTTCATATTTTATATATTTCTCTTTTCTATGTTGCATTAAGATTTATATCGTAAAATTAAATATCATCAAATCACTTGATGAGATTTTGTTTCAAGATTAATCTGACAAAATTAAATTCTTTAATAAGATGGCAACAAATAATGTTGGAAATTTGAAGTGAAATCATTCTGAGCTATCTGCAACTTTTTCAAAAACAATTTTGTTTTATTTATGGATTATATAAGAAAGTATACCAAACTATATATTAGAGTACCTTAAATTTTCAAATATTTATTTTGATTTAAAGATGAATTAAGTTTTAATTGGGAAATATCTTTTTCTTTTGGTGAACTGCGTACATTCTTTTTTATTTAGAAATTCAAACTTAAAATAACATGCAGCATTCTTATTTTTGGAAATACATATCTGTAAGATATTTTTGTCTTATACCCCCAAATGTTCGTGTTAGATTTGCTCCTAGCCCAACAGGATTTATGCATTTAGGTGGCTTAAGAACCGCTTTCTTCAATTATTTATTTGCACGTAAAAATAAAGGACAATTTATTTTACGCATCGAAGATACTGATCGGGTAAGACTGCCCTTAGTAACAATTCATTGTATTAATAACTTTTATGTATGACAAAAAAGATTTATGAAGCTTTGGAAACGGATTGTATCAAATAAACATCAGAAATTAAGATTAAACATCAGGTATTAAATTGATATTGGACTGCCATAGATTTTTCTGCTAAATAGTAGTCTTCGCCAATTTGGTGCTATAACATTAGAATAGTATAATACATACTACTGGCCGCCGAACCGAAGTAGTACATGTAATTTCAAAATTGGGTTAAAGTGTAGTATAGGGAAGGGGGGGGGGCACTTCGTGGTCCTTTTTGGCGACTAAAAGTGGTCACCAAGGTACTTTTTTGGAATTATTTACTATTTATTTTAGAATAAATTCGATATCTCACCATGACATTTAGATAAAAATCACCAAATCCGAAGAAAAATCGCCAAATCTAAAGTGGCCCCCCCTATACTACACTTGACCAAAGACTAGTAGAAGTTTAGTATCAAACAAGTTTTCCTTTTTCGAATTTTAACAAATTTTTGTTTGCTCTAGAAAAAGTTAACTAAAGTCATAGTTTGCCAATATGTATAAACTTGTTACTTTGTTAAAAAAGTTGGCAAATTGGCGATTAATTTCTGGTGATAAATCCCTGGCATTAGGTTAATATTTAAGTACTAATAATTAAAAATAAATGCAAGTTTTGATTTGTAGAATTTATAACTTTATTGGGTACTTATATGCTATGGCAACAATACCAACCTTATAGATAACTTGCCAAGTCGGGAACCCCATTTTTGCATCTGTCATATATGCTAAATTTGCAACCATGTTATTGGTTTCATATAAATTTCACCAATATGGTTGCGATAATACATAAGTACCCTTTATTGTTTTTATAATGATGGTTGTATTATTAATATGTTATCGAAAATAAAATGACTTTGTGAAGCTAGCATTTTTTAATTATTTCTTATATTGGTATATTATCTCAAATGTTTTCAGTTTGTTCAGAGTGACTTTTATAAACAAGATTTAAGAATACAGTTCAATCATCTAATGGAAATAATCAATTAACTCACATTTGTGTTCAGTCACAACTAGTTTTATAATATTATTTCTATCTACTATAGCAGTGGTCTTCAAACTGTGTTGTGTGGAACCATGGTGTTCCACAAGGCATACCCAGGGGTTGCACGAGTCACAGAAAAAAAAACAACTTCAGAATATGTATGTAAAATTATTATTTCTACGTAGTTTGTATAATTACATTTATCTAAAACTCATCCTATTTGTTAAGACTGAAAATATTATTTATATATAATCAATTTTATTTTTCAACACTTTTTAAACTTTCGTTATGAAAAAATAAAAGAATATTAAAGTGTGTTATCTTTATATATATGCTTCATACTAGATTGTGAATATTCTATTGTTTACTATCTTGGGTTCCAAGAGATAATTTTATACTTGTTAATTAACACAGTGCCTTGCATAACTAAATAAGTTTGCAATGGAAAATGCACCCTTTTGCAATTGTGGGGAAAAAACACCTATTAAGAAGGAGGAAACAACATATCTACAGATTAGATGTTAATATATAAATTTAAGTAAGAATAGCTCTTAAATTTTATGTTGCAAATTCATGAAAAATGTACTGTATTTCTCACACAGCTATAAACATTTTAATATCTTTCAAAACATTGGGGAAACGTGAACAAAGTATAAAAGCAAATCAAACAGAATATGAAATGTGACTGCAGATAATTTTATTGGACATAGACTTTGAAAATTTGTGTGAAAAAAGTCTAACACATATTCCTATTACTAAGCATAATGCATGGGTAGGTGATGTTTGAATCATAAATTAATATTGTTAATGAGTAAATTATATTAAAAAAATTAAATTAGAATTTTTTAATAATAAATGCAATACTTCTTTTAATTCCCTTTACATAAAGTATCTGAAACATGTTGATCTACTTTTAATATTATTTTGAGATATATTCTTCTAAGTATGTGTGTGGAATGGGGTTCCTCAAAAACACATTCGAGTTCTAGGGGTTCCATCATTTGAAAAAGTTTGAAGACCACTGCACTATAGTATCCAAAGTTTAATTTGTTAAATTGACAATAATCTGCATCATATTCCTAAGTCTTAATTTGATAAATAGCTAAGATTTCAAACCTTTAAAATAAAGTTTAGAGTTCCATTTTTTTATTCAAGCCTTTTCCCATACCATAAAAAATATAAATTTTTTTGTAACTTTATTGATATTTTGGATTCGGTCTTAGGAGAGCCTACACCCTTGGCGTGAATTATTTTGGTTGGCGATAATTGCACCATCTTGGTAACCCTACTTTGATACACTAGATATGGTAAACTTAACTATTTCTGGAATTTTCATATTTTATTGGCGGGCAATTCGAATTTTGTCATTTTGTTGTTTGGCACTGGGCTGGATGTATGGCTGCGTGTGTGAGTGAATATACCATAGAATTTTTTACTTTGCTGAATGCGAAAGGTAAGAAAGAATTGATTGAACGGTGCATGAATGAATGAAGGATTGGGTGATTGCTCATTGGGATTATACAAATGAAAGAGTGCTGTTTTGGAGGGATTTGAAAGGAGATGTCAAATGGGTATGTTCGAACAATACTTTGCAGAATATATATGGTGGCATTCCCAGTCATTCACTTAATGATGATGCCTTCAAGGCTTTTTTAAAATCTGCTGTTATGCTGTAACCTCCACTCGGAAAAAATCAGCAGTAAGAAAGTAAGTGCTGTTTTTTTAATTTTTATCTTAAATATATTTGATTAATTTCTGTATTGTTTGCATATATTTTCATTACGCATCCACCTTATCCCGCTATATTCACTTGCCGCCATTGTCGGTTTTGCTTGGCACCATCTTGTTCCGGCTTGGCGCTTTTTTCGCCAAGGGTGTGAGCTCTCCTAGGATTTTACCGATATTTTGGTACTTAGGTATTAGCGTGTCATTGCAGCAAAATTTCCACCACATGAATCGCACTTTGATGTCAAAACAACAAAAATTCTAAAGTGTTTTATATGAAAAAAATACCAATCAGTCGGATTTTGGTGGAAAATGGCATGATTTGCTTGGTGCCAATTTGGCTGTGGTGATGCTAATACATAAGTACCAATATTTTTCTTATGGCTAATGAGTCACATATTTTAATTGAATTTCTATTGAAGATCATGAAATCAAAAGTGCTGTCACAATTAACATTTTAGACAATTAACTTGCTTAACAAATTAACTGACCACCCTCCAGGTAATACTCCTTCAAAATAGGGGTGGAACAAAGTTAAAAAACATATTGCAACTTGTATAGTTCTCAAAGCTATGGCTAACAACAGATGTAAACTAGATTCTTACCACAATGAATTTCGTGGGTCTCGATCTGACACCTTCAATCAGGTGGTATTAGAAACAATAACTATAAAATTTTAAAAAGTTTTAAAAATTTTCTTAATGATTATAAAATGTTCATTACATTTATGAAATATGTATAAGATAGTTTTAAAACTATCCATATTATATTAGTCTTATTTTGATCTTCTCAATAGTGATGGATAACTTTATTATTTTAGAAATTAAGTATTATAGAAATAAAACTGATTCTTTAAAAAAAATTGAAGTAAAAAATAAATTTGTAATATTTCAGAAACGAATCAAACCAGGATCAATTGAAAACCTGAATGCAATGCTTGAATGGGCAGGACTTATTCCAGATGAAAGTCCAAAAAAGGGAGGGCAGTTCGGTCCTTATATTCAAGTGAATGTATTTTATTTTAAATAATTTAGTTAAAAATATATATATACTATTCTAATGTGAAATTAATGTAAACAATAAAAATTTCATTTGTGTCTAGAAAGATTCTGCATAATTTTAAATAAATCATTAAATTTTAAATGAACTATAAAAGTATTGTTTAATAAATGTTGCTTATCAATTATAGAGGCCATGAATTGGCAACTATTTTTCCTTATTGTTACCAACAGGAACATTGGTGATATTATCCAGTAAAATTTATTTTCACGTCAAATATACATATGGCTGCTGTAGCCTAGTGGTCAAGGTAACAGACTCTTGGCCAGCATATCATGAATTCTTGCCTAATACCACTGAAGAAAAGCCTGTGTAGGGTGCTGATGCTCGGTAAATCAGACATCCTCCCATGGAAGAAATCCATACTGTCCTCCATGGTATAGAAGTTAGAAAAGGGCAGAGCAGCTGAGATATCATCCTCATCTCTTGACCATGGCTCAGGTTTACGAGATCCATCGCCAAAAGCCCTCATGTAGCTGAATAGTGCATTAATATTTACTCATTTATTCATTCATTCATGACAAATACAATAATGGGACAGAATTGGGCAAATTTTCTACCTGTTGTCGTGTTTGGTTTCATGGTTTCTATGACCAGTACGTTCTCAATAAGTAATGTTACAGAATGAAAATAAGAATATAAAAGTGCATTAGTAATAATTAATGTTAAAGGTACTTATGTACTATTGCAACCTTGCCAATTTTCAAGATAACTCACCAAATTGGCAACCCTGGTTTTCTACATATTGTAGGCAATTGGCACTGGTGTAGCTAGTTCCAAGTGGGCCCTGTATCAAAATTCCTTCAGAGCCCCTTTTTTAGATATGAGAGCCCTGTTTATGGGATTATATATGCACATGTAGGGCCCCCTGTAGCTTGGGGGCCCCATATCATTGATACAGCGGTAGCTAAGCCCCTGGCAATTGGTAACCATGTGCTTCGTCTCATATTTTTCTACTTGCTGCCATTCTAAGCCTAACCATTTATTGATATAGCAAAATCACATACTAAAATGTGAATCTGGGAATTACCAAATTCTTAAATAATAAAATTAATAACAACACAAAATAATAAAAATTAGTTATTCTTTTTCTTTTGTTGATTATTTATTTATAATTACTCATTGTTTTGCTCATAGTATTTTTCCAACTACACCCTCCATATTTCCATCAGTGTATTTTCTGTTTTTAGAATTTGGAAATTTTCTTCAATGTCACCTTTAGAGGCAATAGTACTCAAGTACTATGTTAAATAATAGTAATGGTAAAAAACTTAGGTATCTTCCGTTTTAAATGATAATAAATGTTTGGCTTTTGTAATTATTATTTGGCTTTGGGTTTTTGTTAAAGTTAATATTTTTTTATAGATGGCTGCTGTAAAAAAGTTCTAAATGTTGTATTTTTTAAATATCTCTCAATACCTAGTAATATTGTAATTCATTGCTCTTCACCATATATCGTCATCCCTTTAAAGAAGAATGAGAATAAAACTTATTAAAAAATAAAAATATTATAACTTTTTCTTAATTGAGATTTTGTTTGATTTACAATGGGCACAATTTTGCTACTTTTTTATTGTTTTTTAGGAACACTATTGAATTATTTCATTTAATTATTTTTTCTCTTTATTTTATAGTCTGAAAGATTAGATAAATATCAAGAAAAAGCTGAATATCTTTTGAAGGTAATAACTATTCTAAAGGTAAAATATTTCCCTAGAAGTAATAAAATTATGTATTAGTGTGATCGAATTTCACCTCTTAGTAAGTAATGTGTGTGATTTTTTAGTATCCTCAATGTATGTTTTTTGACTGATTATTTATAACTTTCCAACTGTGTTTAGTAATATTTTTATAGTTATACCTGTTCATGGTGTGCCATGTATTTTGTAACTTATAACTTCTATCACAGGATTCCCTCTTGCAGTATACATTTCCTTTAATAGTATGGATTGAAAGCTAAAATATTTTGTCCTTTTTTGTTATATTCTTTTTTTTTAACTTAAGTTAATAAAATGTGTGTACCTTCTAAGAGACAACTATTTTTGTCAACCTATTCTACATCACATCTCATTGTTATTGTGATGAATGATTTATCAATTCCCAACCTTATCGTTGATGATCAAACTGAGTTGCAATCAGTATTATCTACTGGGAAAGGATAGTTTTTCTTTTGTTAAGACGTAGCTCCAATAATGTTTCAATTGACAAAGTCAATGATAACTGGCGTGTCATACACTAAAATCCTTCTTTAATGAACTTTTAGGTAGAAATAGTCTCATGCAATTCTCATAATATGTTACAGTTACTTAATACATTATTATAACTATGCTGGTGGGAGTTGCCAAAGTTACAGATTGTGCCAGAATCTGGTAGTCTAACCTCAATATTTCATAGCAGTCATATGTGATGTCTGGATTTATTTTCATAAATAGCATTGCAGTTTTGGTTATTTTGGTTTTCTATATTTTATTATGTATATTTTTTTCTTTTTTCACTTTTCATCTGAATTTTTAAAAATGGAAGATGTGAAATTTTAACCATACTCATAATGCTAGGATGTATAATCTAAACTCATTGCTGATATGTTAACAAAAAAGAATCACAGATAAGAGGGCTGGTTTCGTCAGTCACACACATCATTTCATAAAACAAGAGATTGGAGCTCAGTTGCACTGAAAAGGCTGAAGACATTGTTGCAACCCAGAGGGAGCAATCTTAAATCCTAATTTTTAATGTAATTTATGAAATCATGCAAAAAGACTTAACTGAAGTTGGAGTTCCTTATACCCGTCCTTCTCAAACCATGATATCTCAGTACAGCTCCACAGCAATTTCCTTCCACAACTTCCTGTGGACTCTAAGATGAATATTAATTCCTAGTTGCGGTTCACTTTCTACTCTCCCTAAATTTCACGATTAACCCCCTCCCAATGTCAGGCTTTAATTAGCATTTACATTTGCATAAAATCATTTTTTAAAGAATATTTTCCCCAAGTGGATTAGTAGAAGTACTGCATGTAGAACACACACACACAGTGTTAGCAAAATAAAGTAGTAAAAACTGTAGAGTAAAATGGCTTGACATAATTTTGAATGATATGTAATTGAATTTATTCGACTTGTAAGATTAAGACATTGAAAAAAACAATTGTTTTGAATCTATTTTTCAAGTTATTGGAATATAATTTCTGCATTAACAATCACAGATACATCTTTCTAAAAGCAATTAAAACCTAAACTATGTCTGTAAACTATGTGCATGCATGTAATAAATAACTGTTTTCTGTACTCATAAAGAAGTAATCAAATTTAGCAATTGTGGCTCATGATAGTACCCAACTACACTTGTTATGTATTGTTATAATTGAAATATATAATTCAAATATTATATGTTGCAATGCTGCTATAAATTTATTTTATAATGAAATAATGGACACTATTATTGTTAGTATACTTTTATGTGAAGAGAAAATCTTTTTTGATTTTATCAAATATAATTTAATTTCCTCATGTAGACTGGTGCAGCATATCGTTGCTTCTGCTCTGAAACTCGTCTTGATATTTTAAGAAAGGAAGCTTTACGTACAAGAGAAATTCATGGTTATGACAACAAATGTAGACATTTAGATCCAGATGAAATTGAGCAGTTACTGAAAGAAGGCAAATCTTATACTGTTCGCTTCAAGGTTGGCTTACATTTGTCTAGTTTTACAATTAAGTATTCATATTTAGTTTACTAATATAATTATATTTTACTGCAAAGTTCTTTTACATATCATGCAAAAAAAAATTTAATCTGCTTGAAATAATAGTTAGATTTGTAATATATTAACTTTTTAGAATAATTGCTGCTTTTAGTTCAATAAGTATTTAAAATATGATCTCTTAGTAAAATAATATTAATTTTAAAATTTTTGAAAATAAATTTTTAAAATTCTATGAATTTGTTTTTTTAATTTTAATGAATTTAATGCTAAGTAATAAAATTTTAAAAGAATAAATTTTCTTGTACCAAAATTGTTGAAATATTAAAATAATTTTTTTTTTTTGTTATTGAGAACGATAAAGCCAAATTGTGACTGTACATTGTTGTCATGTAAAGTTTTCATTAGTCCTTTAATTTTAAAATCTAGTGTACTTCTGAGGGGTACATGGAAGCAACAATTATATTATTTACATGTATATGCAGAGTGCATAAATATATAATTATTTTTAATTTTTTTTAAAATTAGATACCAGAAGGACCTGTATCTTACAATGATGTTGTTTTTGGGTCACAAACTTATGATGTATCAGCAAATGAAGGAGATTTTGTATGAATATTTTAATTTCATTCTTTAACATTAGTAAAGCTTGCATGTTGATGAAAAATATCTTTTATTTTATACTTTTAAAGCAAAATCGTACACTTTAAAAGTTCTTGAAATAAATGTAATTAAATAATTTAACTGGTGAATTTAAGGCAAGTCATTCACATTTTAAAATTTAATTTAAACAGTCTTTTATTACAGCTAGCAGTAACTGTAACAAGTACAAAGAGTGTAATGCTGTGTTTAAGTTAAATTTGTTTTTTTGTAAAAAGTACAGAAAAGAGTATAATCTGCTGCAGTTACAATAATAATAATAAAACTGGAGAAAAAGGATAATACTTTTTTTAATTTCACTTATTTCTACCCATATATTTTCCCTATATTAAAAGTCTTCAATGAAACTTAGTATTCTTTATTGAAATGATTTCTGAGAAATAAGTTTTTAATGATAATTTTCAAGAGCTTTGTATGTAAAATGTTTATTGAAACTTAATTTATGAAAGAATTTTCTTCCAAATTCTTTTAGTTTATAATTTTAAAAAATTATTTTATGTTCAAATTAATGTATCATTTATGTATAATTTATTAACTAAATCTTTTGTATAATGTCATCTTTTATTTATTATTATTATTATTGTATTTTATTAATTTTAGTATGGAAGAATGTTGCAATTTTGAATCTTTACTAAGGTATGCATTTCTTTTTCCATTAGATCATAATTAAGAGTGATGGTTTTCCAACATACCATTTTGCTTCTGTTGTTGATGATCATTTAATGGAAATTAGTCATGTTTTACGAGGAACTGAATGGTTAATATCAACTCCTAAACATATATTATTGCATCAAGCACTTGATTGGCACCCACCCAAATTTGCTCATTTACCTCTCTTGACAAACAGGTGATAAAAATTTGAGCTTCAAAAATTTTCAGCATTTGAAACATTGATTTAACTTTAATGTAGTTTAGAAACATTATTAATTGTACTTGAGTTACAATTAATAATGTCAAAAGAAATAACTTTGAAATGTTTTCTCATTACCACCCCATTTTAAGATCTATGCTTAGTTTAAAGAAACATCTTCAGGCAATCCTGAACTAATCTTTTGGAACAATCAAATTATTCAGGCCTTTGTAGAAAATCATACAAACTTTAAATTAACTCCACATTCATTTAACCCTTAAAACACGAGCTATATTTTACCTACAATTCTACGCCTGTGGAAATTGTAATTCAGAGAAAATCATAATAATAAAACAGTTTCGTTTTTTTATAATATATTAAATTAAAGTTTTCATTAATTTTTAAAATTAACTTTTTCTTTCAGACTAGGAAATGTAGAAATTTCTAAGTACCTCTCTTTTTTTAACTATTTCTTCAATCAGAGACCAAGCTAAAAACCTAACTTTGGATTGAATGTGCAAAAGCTTCTAAGGCATGTTTTTTTGTTAAATTGCTTAACCATTCAGAAAGCATGCTGGAAATCCATTACCTGCAACAGAAAGAAATCTGCAAGCAACCGTGATGTTTCAATCTCTAATTTTATCATATCAAATTAAAATTTTTAACTGTAATTAATTTATCTCACTTTAATTGGTTTAAATTTAATTATTTCTATGGTGATGAGATACTTGTCACTTTAAACATAACTTCATTACATGCACTTTATCAATAAATTGTTAGTTTGCATGAAAATTCTTTTTCTACTGGGGATTTTGCAGATTAATTAAGAATTCTTCCCATTGTTAAAAAGTGTGGTGTACTGTAGTATTATAAAGTTTTCTGAATAAAAAAGAACAAAAAGTCCCATAGTTGACTGGAAATTACTAATTAATTTTGTGACATATTAAATTCAAATTGCTGCCAATCAATAATTAATATTCTGAAAAAAATGTCATATATATATATGTGAGAATCCAACCGAAATCTTCCAAAAAGATTGGATTCTTCAGATGGCGGGGTTTTTATGGCGTGGTGTCTAGGGGTTTTTAGGGTGTGTTAGTTAATTTTGAAATAAAGTAGACAACATAGTTCAAGAAAGAAACTAGTTGAAAACTAAACAATTTATTAAGAATTATAGGGGAGTATTTACATGGGGAATATTTCAAAACAATAGGAAAGTTAGATAAGCATATTTCGGAAGAATAGGGAAGTTAGATCACATTACTTTAAGGGAGGCAATTGAGATTAAATAGAATTCATTATGGTGTATTAAGACTTACATCCAGTGGACGAATGATAGAACTTCGTATGGTACTATTAAGATTTACGCCTGGCGCGAAAAGTGGCTGAGCCGCTAAAACACTACTTCTCGATGAATGTTAGTGGGCCTCTGGCTAAAAAGGTTCTATGCGTCGTTTAAAAGGACGCTAGATGGCGTTGATGTGGAATACTGTTTTGATTAGAATTGCCCCACTGCAAATGTGATATGATCTAACTTCTTACAAATGGAATAGCCTACAAAATCACCCTCCTCTGACTGAGCTGGTCTCTCAGCTTTTACAATGTTGAGACCCAAATTATTTACTAAAGAAAGCTAAATTGATTCAGCTATAACCATAAATTTTAAATATATGAATGTTTATAAAACTAAAAATATTGTTCTTATTATAATAAAATATACAGATGAAAAGATGCATACCGATATTTACAATTCGATCTAAAATAAAACATAAAATACTAAAATATTCTTATATTGCAACTTGCAATTAACTAAATACCAAATCACAAACACAAAAAAAAATATCCTTCAAATAGGTCGAAAAAGTAAAAGAATAAATACTAAAATATAATAATTGTTACAAACTTAATATAAGATAATTAATTATTGGAAACTAGTTTCACCACATAATAGTACTACTCTCTAAAAGGATATAATATGAGAAAGATTAAAATATAATAATTACTATCCAAAAATTTAATTTTGTATAAAAATATTTCATTAAATCAGTTGAGGTGGTGGTGGAGTTCGGGTCCTTCGTATTTAATTCAACCTTTTTCCAATTTCATATCTATCTCTAGAATTCACTTTTAGTTATTTTATATGACCAAGAACTTGGTCGAAGTTTTAGTCCAGTTCCAAATTGAGTCCTTTTGATGGCTACTAGATCTCTTTCATTACTGGAGCTATCTTTCTTCTTTGTTGTATGTCTTTCTCGTTCTCGTGATTGTATATGGTTTCATGTTCTTTTACGCTATTCCTTAGAAATTCACGCTTGTTCTTGTAGTTCTTCCGCCATTTCTCTTCTTCTAGCAGTAGGTCTCTGATTCGAATGTCCCTCCTTGTTACGACATTTTGGTTCCTATTAAAAGTTCAATGGTGTCCATTTTGTGCTTCGGACATATAGTGCTGCTTAGTATTCTTTGTAATCTGTCGACGTTTGTACCATTGAGTCGCCTAACGATAGCTTGGTAAGGACTGAATCAAAGTTCGGGTGTATTCGCTCAACTTGTCCGCTTTCCTCTAGAATGCCTGTTGCTATTTGTAGATGTTGAATATTTTCTTCAGTACAGTAGTCAAAGTAACAATTTCAAGTGAACGCTTTCGAACCTCTGTCAGTGATAATTCTACAGGGTTGGCCGGCTAGTTTTCTTGTTGTAATTTTAACTTTTCCAAGGCATTTTCAGCAGACACAGTTTAACAGATATAGCCAAGTAAATTTGGTAAATGCGCCTACTATGGTCAAAATGTGTTGATAACTTTATTTGTGGAAGGTAAAGGGCCAATGAAGTCAACATGATAATGCAGTACTTAGAGTGGGATGTTTATTTTGGAAATAGGATTCAAAAACCCTTCTTTTTGCCTCGTTTTCTTATTAGCTAAGATAATACGTGGGACACAATTAACAATTACTTTTTAACGACGTGCTGGTTTAAAGCCTTGGAATAAAAAAATTTTGTTTTACAATAATTTCTTCTTGTTTTCGCTACTGAGAAAATGACCATTTTCGTGGACTAACTTAATTAGTTCTGCTTCCATTGCTTTAGAGTTACTTATTAATTCTAATTACTTAAGTATTTGTAGAGTATACCGTCTGCCAAAAAATTCTTTTCTGATTCTTGCTTCTAGAAGCGACTTCAATGTTTGATGCTATCGCCTTCTTCTTGTGCTTTTTTCAGCTTTGAAGTTAATGTATCGCTACAGATTATCATACTGGATATCACTTAGAGCATCAACATGTTTCATTCGGACTTCCAGCTCTATGCTCTATTTCATATAATCAAATTCTTCTAATTGAAGTGCCCATCTGGCTATAATGAGTAATTAGATCTTTTTATGGCTTGGTCTTCGAAATGCTGGAACAGTCAGTTACAATTTTAAAATGTTGTCCCAAAAGATAAACACCTAAATTTCCTTTTTAATGCGCTGATAATTGCGAAAATTCTAGTTCAGAAGCTATCATCATACTTTTCTTCTGCTGTATTTGTTCCTTTTCTCGACATGTAGTAAAACCGATGTAACTTTCCATCTTCGGGCTTGTAATAGAATTGCCGCGATCTTTGCTTCTACAAGCGCCAGTATGCAGTTCTTGTTCTTCTTCCATATTTGTAGATATGCAAAGAGTGGCCTTCGGACATAATATTCTTTAACTTCTCAAATGCTGCTTTTGTAGAGTCCCAAAACAAAGGATTTTTCTTTCTTGTTAAAATCGCTTAAGTGGTTTAGCTATCGCTGAATAGTCCTTGGATATATTTGCGGAAATAACCGTTAAGCCAAGAAAACTCTGGACTTGTTTTTTATTGTTGTTGGTTCGGGAATTTTTGACAGCTTGTGTCTTCGCGAGTAGATGGTTTAATAGTTCCATTTTCCTACAACGCGGACCTAGAAATTACTGTCTTTTAAGAATTGGCATTTCTTGAATTTAATTTCCAAACCGTATTTTTTAGCTTAATTTCGAAAACAATTTTAAGTTTTTCTAGACCTTCCTTTTTCGCTCTTTTCATTGGAATTACTAGATCATCCAAATAACTGATTACAATTCCTTCCGTAAGATCTCTAAATATATTTTGAAACATAGTTGGAAAACTCCGGACTTGTGCTCAGTCCAAATGGAACCTTGTTGAATTCAAATTGCCCGCCTGGGACGATAAAGGACGATATTTTCTGCAATCTTCGTCAACATCAACGCGGAAAAAGCCATTACGTGAAATCTAATGTAGAATATACCTTGCTTCTGCAAAGTGTCTAAAACATCTTCGGCGAGAGGTAAGGGAAATTTATCTTTCACTAGCTTCTGGTTCAACTTTCTGTAGTCAATACACATTCTCCTCGACGATCCATCTTTCTTACCATTACTTATCGATTTTGCATATTCCGGCTGAACTCGACGTATAATCCCTTCTTTGAGCCATTCTATTTGTTTATTTACCTTCTTTGTCTTTCGTGAACGCTTAGTCGAATCGCAGGGTGGTTGACAGACTGGTTCGCCTTTCAGAATAATTCTCATTGTGACGCCGGTAGATGCTATTTTTCTGGCTTGTAATCTTGTATTAAGTTCTCGAAGTTCTTCTTAATTCGCAATTTTCAACATGACGCATGTCTAGTTCTTCTTGAAGATTATCAGCAGATATTCTGTATTAATTTGCATAAGTGCTTGATTTTCATATTTGTTGAATTTAACCTTCTTTCTCGCGGAAACTTATCGATGCTTGTTCCAAAAGGTCTGACCCGCAATAACTGCTTCAATTTTACTCTATCGGCAGGTACAACATGTCAAGTCAATGAATAATTTTCATTGTCAATTTCAAATTCATGTTCAAAGGAACCGAGTAGTTGTCACCTGTGCTTCGCCAATACCTGTGAGAAGTATTTTTATTCTTCGATAATTTTGTTGGGTCCATGATTCTGCTTGTACTCTCAAGTATAAACTTACGGTACTACCACCGTCTATAAGCCATGGATTTTCTTCTTTCTGAAAAATATTTCTTTTAGTACTTAAACCTTCCTTAACGATGAGTGCGTGCAAGTTTCTCTGACGCTTCTTTTTGAATTCGACTTTGAATAATTCGTCTGAGCATTGTAGTTTGGGTGCTTTTCGTAATTTTTGTTGTAATACCCTTTCTGTGTATTGTCTTGACATCTTGAACATTTTCATACGGCAGACAGGAAATTGATAATGTTTGTTGAAATTTGTTGACGCTGAAACTTCTTATCTTTGCTCTGTTATAGTATTCAATTTTCTCGGTGCTTCATATCTACGCAGTTTTTTCACTGGGTTTGAATTTGTTTCTTCGCGAAATGGATTGCCCTTTGGCTTCAGAAGTGTCTTTTTAACGCCTTCAATTCTTCGAGTTTTTCTGCTAATTGAACAGGAGAGTTCATATTTGGCCATTCATCTAAGTATGGTTCTAAATTCAAAGGTGTTTTCCGCTTAAGTTGATCCGTTATGATTAGATCAGATAATTTTTCGAAAAGTATCTATCTTTAAAACCAAGGTCATCCAACCGCTGAAGTAAGTATTTAATTCATGGTAGAAATCAATCCATGTCTTTTCAGGAGCCTTTTGATGAGAAACAAATAGCTGTCGTAAATTTTTCTGACTTAGCTTAAAAACGCTTCAGTAGTAAGTCTTTAAGATGTTCGCAGAGTGAGCTTTGGCTTCATCAGGCTCTCTCTCGCTAAGATGTGAGATATTTCAGCCGTAATAAGCTTCCAACAGATGAGAAAACCCAAAATTTTGATTTATATCCAGTATCTGGCGCTTTGACGTCAATACTCCTAAGATAAAGACTGATGTCTTTCAAATCTAAACGATGTATAAATTTTTTGACACTTTTTGACGCGGAAATTTAGTATTACTGCCTTCTCGATGTATCATCAGCACCTAATTTAAATTTTGATCCTCAACTTTTCCAATTCAAATTGCCTTTACGCTTTTGTTCATCAAACTTCAATTTTTCATGTGTATTCTTCTTCTCGCTCTTATGCACTTTTTCCTGCACTGGCTTCTAAGTGCGCAATTTTTCTGCACTGGCTTCTATGCGCAATTTTTCTGCACTGGCTTGCGCGCACTTTTTCTGCACTGGCTTCTATGCGTAATTTTTCTTCCCGCTTCTATGCGCACTTTTTCTTCCTTGGCCCACGATCCCTCTACTATCGCTGTGTGTAGGTTTCTGCTGATCTTCGCCATATTCTTCAATTACTAGTAATTAGGGTCTTGAGAGTAGCGATGTATCAAGGCAGATTTATCGACTTTTAAATTTAGTTCTGTGGCTAAGACTAATAAATCTTCACGACCTTTCGTCGAGATAGGCACATTTTAAAATTCTTAAATTTAATTTTATTTAGTAACAACTAAAAGAATTAACTAAACTGTCACGCTGCTCCAACAATAACAATGGTATCACTATAGTATGGCAAATCTCGCTTTCAATTAACAAAATTTTAAGATAAAATTGTAATGCACCAAAATACATTAAAATGCAATGAAATACTCAAAACTTTTTACGCTTAAAAATATTTTAGACCAATAATGTTTAAAAACAACAGTAAGCTAAAACGTTGTAATACTTAAATTGAAATACTTCAATTATTACTCAACCAAAAAACTTCTATGTAAACATTTAATATATCAGTTAATTTTGTTATAATAAAAGAATTTGAAAGTAAAAATAAATTAAAGTAAATCTTGTTTTTTAAAAAACTGAGATTAAATTTATTACAAAATGAAAGAATTTAATCATTTGAAAGGAAACAATTAGAAGTTAGTCACTTAAGGAAAAAAGTTCATATATATATTTTTTATTACACCAATAAAATAAAATCATTCAGGATCTATCTCATCATCAAATTTAATAATAAGCACACTTTTCAATAGAAAGCATAATAATTCTTGTCAAAAATGAACCTAAAAATATCTCATATATTGAATGATAAAGTACACCATTAAAATTGGATCATCTAGGATGTTTCATCAATAAATTATAAAATGAACAATGTTTAAAATGAAAAGCAAAAAATAATTCAGTGTAATTCTCTTCTCAAAATACAGGAAATGATTAATTTATTACACAACAGCTGCTGGGAAAATGTAAAAAAGAGATCAGTAATCGAAAATTAAAAATATTTATCCTGAGAATGATGGATTTATGAATTCCTAATGCTTAGAGGCACACATCAAGGTCAGTGACACACAACAAAAACGGAAATCCTTTTAGTTTTGGCATATTGTACAACATATCAAATACAATAAATCAATTGTTTTTAAATGAATTGCAAAAAGTTAAAATAACTTGAATATTCATGGATTTCCCCTTAATATTTTTAAAAGATATACTTGCAAAGAATTTAATATGGGCTTATTAAATATGCACAGATAGAAAAATAGTATTTTAAAGATAAACATTATGCTTTAAACATATGAATTATACACTTTAAAAATTCAAACACAATTTTGTTATTAACAGCATGACGATGGCTCTGAAATTCTTCTTTTAGAGATTTCCTTTCTTTTAATGAAGAACAAAAACAGTACCTGATACAGTTGTTTAAAAACGTAATTGAAAGTTCTCCTGGGTCGAAAGTTCTGCAGATGAAGCTTGAAATGGACTCACTGAAATTTCATGAAAGCGCTTTGTACGACTAAGTATCCTTCAAAAAGGAACACTGTTGCTATAATGTTAGTATGTTATGGTTATGAGAGGCAAACCGCTTGTTTACATTTCAGTCACGCCCCCAATTTGAGCTGCTAGTCAAATTTTTTTTCAAAAAAGAAGGTTAGGAAAAGAAGATTTTAAATCATCCGAGCTTATCCCCACTATATTTCTGTGGGAACTAACCTAAATCTTCCAAAAAGATTGGATTCTTCAGATGGCGTGGGTTTTTGCGGTGTCTAGGGTTTTTTAGGGTGTGTTGGCTAATTTTGAATAAAGTAGACAACATAGTTCAAGAAAGAAACTAGTTGAAAACTAAACAATTTATTAAGAATTATAGGGGAGTATTTACATGGGGAATATTTCAAAAAGAATAGGAAAGTTAGATAAGCATTATTCGAAGAATAGGGAAGTTAGATCACATTACTTTAAGGGAGGCAACGAGATTAAATAGAATTCATTATGGTGCTATTAAGACTTACCGCCTGGCGCTGACCTAATGATAGAACTCAAGTATGGTACTATTAAGATTTCTGCACGCCTGGCGCTGACAAAAGTACAGGCTGACGCCAGCCGAAACACCCACTTCGATGAATGTTAGTGGCCTCTGGCTTAAAAAGGTTCATGTCAAGTGTTTTTAAAAAAGGACGCTAGATGGCGTGCTGATGTGGAATAATTGCTTTGATTAGAATTGTTTAATCTCGTAAATGTGATATGATCTAACTTCTTACAAATGGAATATCCTACATATATATAAGTAAATTTTAATTCAAGGTCTTGTACTTATGGAAAGTCAAAATGTTTCTAAGGAATAATTTAAAATATGTAAAATTTCCATTAATAATATAAAATTATTTGCATTTGTTTCATTTCACTTATTTGATACATATTGGTCATATTAAAATCAGAGTTTATACTAAATAAACTCTAATCAGTTTCATTATTGTTTGAGCAATTTTAAAAAAATGGTTGATAATATTGTTGTTTGATAATAATAGTTTGGTGTAAAATTTATTCTAGAGAGAGAAAAATAGAGTTCACTTGCATGATCTCCATATGCCTCCCCCTCCCATTAAATTCGTTGAACTCGTATGAATGTATTTCAAACATATCCTTACTAATATTATCAACGTGAAGGTTTGTATGAATGTTTGGTACTCCTTCACGCAAAAACAACTGAATTGATTTTAATGAAACTTTATAATAATATAGCTTATTCATCAGAATAACACATAGGCTATTATTTATAAAGATATTGTGTGAAGTGTCAAAAATGTAACGATAATTGTCAAGTAAGTATTAAAAAATTTTGCCCTCTGCAAAAAAGCCTGTGATTGCATATATCTATCTTTTATGTGTGAAGCAAAGCTTTGCCCTTTTGTTTTGTCTACGCCAGGTGCCAGGAACTGCGAAAGCTTGAACAGGCGAAGTGTGAGACTGATTACAATTTTAACATAAAATAAATACAAAAAAAAGTAAAAATACACTTCCAGATATAAATTATTTATACTATTTTAAGCTTTCATGACACAAAATTTGTAACAATGTTTACTTTTGCTGAGCTGAGATCATCTTAGGAAGGTGTTTTCAAAAATCGACCCACAAGAGAGTTACGGGGAGTTAAAAATTAAAAAAAAACCTTTTTATTGGCTATTAGATCTACAGACTTAAAATTTAACAAACCGGGTTTTTTTTTGTTCAGCTGAAATATGCAAAAAGCTTCTTTTTTTTTGTTTAATTTGCAATTAATGTAAAATTAATTCATTACAAACTTCTTTATCCTTCAATCTGTATTGTTTAACCCTTTGACGGTTAGGGGAACTGGGGCAGTTTTGCTTTACTTAATCGCAGCAGGTATTCTGAGTAAGCAGTAGTCGAAAGTGACAGCTGTTTCCCCGCCGTTCTTCGAAAATGTCACCCTACTCGGCGTGCGTAGATAGCTCGCCTCATGCGTTTTAAAGGTTTCTTAAAGTATTTGTAGTACACAAATAACAGTTTTTACGTACTTTAAAATAATTAATAAATGATAATTATTAAATAGTAAATTATAAATGATAATAAATATATAAATAATAATAGTTAATTATAAATATAAGAGAAATATCAAATTGAAAGGACTAAATAAAAACAGCTAATGTAAAACTTTATGAAGAATTTAAATACAGTAATTACCTAAAAATCTTTTTGTGTGTGATATACTTTAAAACATGGAATTGCACATAATGGGGCATTACAGTCTTTGCAATAAGTACGTGTTTCCCGGCGAATTCTTTTCCATTGGCATCATTTTTGCTGCAACATACCACACAGCGTCTAGTAGGTTCTTTTCTTTTTTCTGTAGCTGGAATATAATCAAGAAAGTGGCACATAATGGGGCATTACAGTCTTTGCAATAAGTACGTGTTTCACGGCGAATTCTTTTTCCATTGGCATCATTTTTGCTGCAACATACCACACAGCGTCTAGTAGGTTCTTTCTTTTTTTCTGTAGCTGGAATATAATCAAGAAAGTGGCGTGCTGACAATCTTAAAGTATTCGAAACTGTTTCAGCAGGTTTTAATTTCAAATGTCGGTGAGTGTGATATTTTTCAACAATTCTTTCAGCTAGTTCAATTCTGAATTCCAAATTTGATTTTTTATTCCCTTTTTTTCACAGCTGAAAAGCATTAAAAATTGTTATGTCAATAAATAACGAAATATTTTCTTGTAATATTTCCTTTGAGATCGAGTTAGGTCATAGTATCCAATTTGCTGATCCATGCGATCTACCCCCACCCATCGTATTATTATAATCTAAAACAATCTTAGGCTTTTCTATCTCCACATTTTTCAATTTATTTGGTATTTTTACGATTTCAGGATTATGAATTGAGCTTATAAAATGAACATATTTTTTATCTCTCCATCGCACGGTCATCATCTTACCTCTTTGATAGGCAAGTAAATCTCCCTTTTTAAGCTTCTCTGTTTTCAGTTCCTTCGGTAGATCTTTTCTGTTAGGTCTTAATGTTCCAAAAAAATCAGTTTTAGATTTCAATAACATTTCCCCTAACTCGGGAGAGTTGTAGTAATTATCCATAGTAAGCCAGTATCCTTTGTTTAATAGCGGCTTAGACAATGTCAAAACTACCTGAGTAGAAAACGAATATTCTTTATTTTCTTCAGATACATCTGTGCCTTTACCGACATAAATTATAATAGACCACACGTATCCACTATGAGATTCACATAACATAAACATTTTGATACCAAATCTGGCCCTTTTAAGTGGTAAGTATTGGGTCCAGAAAGTCTCCTTTATACAGCAATAGACTTTCATCAATACATATGTCTTGTTAGGTGTATAAACCTCAGAAAATTTTTCTGTAAGTAATTTAAAACGGTCCATATCTTTTTTAGTTTTGGCTGAGGATGAGAAGAATCAGTGTTTTCATTCCTATCAAAATGAATAAATTGCATAATAAGGTCAAACCTTCTCGAACTCATGAGGTTAGAAAAACTAGGAGTTTCAATTAACTTTCTTTTGACCAAAACATTCTTACAGTTGGTTTCGGAATTATTCCTTGCAAAATTAATGTTGCAAAAAATACTCTCAATTCATTTGCATTAGTTTCACTCCAATGATGAGTTCGAAAATGTTCTTTGCTCTTAAATTTATTTAAATTTTCAGCAGCAAAAATGTTGGTTTCAGTAACAATATGATTTACAATCTCATCAGTAAAAAACAGCTCGAAGTACTCTAGTGGATCAGAAATATTTGTCACGCAAGCTTTCATGCCCACGTCACCAATAAAACTAAATCGGCTAGGGCGGAGAACTTGAATCAATTTTACACCACTGTCGAACACTCGAAAAATCTTCTTCATCGCTTGAATCGTCTTCTGAGCTTGATATGCTGTGAACAAAGTCTTCATCAGACTCAAAACTTGATAAGCTTTCTGTATCGAAATCAAAATCGTCATCATAATAATCTAATTTTCGCTTTTGAGCCATTTTACTTTACAAAAACACGCCAAAATACGCATAAAAAAAAATTCCCCTTTCATTATGAAAAGAAATTCATGGAACCTGTACTGCCATCTGTAGACAGTAAAACTAACTAAATTTCGAGAGTAGGATTCGTTTGTTACATAATGCAGAAAAATGAATCTGGACGAGTCCAGCTCGTCAGCGCGCTTTGGGGAAAAGTTTCTCTAGCGAGTAGTACTCTTTCTACCCATTTTGGTGAAATCTTGCAGCGAGGCTGAACTCGTTTGTCGCATTCAGAAGCACGACCTTTGATTAGGCTGAGCTCGTCATAACCATCAAAGGGTTAATTTTTCAATTCACCTATGCGAAGAATGGGCATAACAGCTAGTTACAAATAAAATCTATGATTTGATTTTTATGAGATGTTAATCTCCATATATGGTAAGCTTATTTATTTTATGTGATGTAAAGCAGTGCTTCCCAAACTTTTTATCGCTGCAAATCGGTCAGCATTTAATAATTTTCCCATGGCTTACTGGGGAAAGGGGGTGGGGGATATTGTTTGTTTGTATTTTATATACCACAATATCAGGACATTTTGCATGTGCACAGTATAGGTATGACATTAAGTGACAGCTCTGGTTAAACTATCATCCATGAGAAGTTGCACAAACCCAATAGAAATACACCACAGCAAATACAAGAAGTATAAAAAAAAATTTTTTTTTAGTCAATTCCTAGTTAGATCAACAAAGAAATTTTTTTATTTTAGCTACTTTTTATTAAATAGTTACAAATAATATAATTATGTATATACATATATGACAGAATCGCAACATTAAGTGGTAATTAATTTTTATTAATTATCATTAAAGTATCGTATTGCCATCCAAAACAATCACGTATATAAAATTTCAGTTCAACTGAATGCTTTAAAACATGAGGAAAAAAAAAATCTTCAAGTTTTGAACCAAGTCGCTAAAAATGAAACCAATGTGGCTGTATCTGTAACTCTTTGAATAATTAATTTTGGTCCATTAATTTTAATTAATTATAATTAAATTATCATATTTATACCGAAAACAACAGATTATAGAAAATTTCAGCTCAAATGAGCACTTTAAAATGTGAGAAAAAAACCTTTTCAAGTTTTAACACAAGTTGCCAAAAATGCCAATGTAGCTGTATTTTTAATTCTTTGAATAATTAGTTTTAATCAATCAATTTTTACTAATTATAATTAAATGACTGTATTTATCATCAAAGTAATCGAATTATATGAAACAAACAATGGTAGCACAAGTGTATTTTATTAGCGGTCAGAAATTCCCCAAGTAAATAAATAAATATATAGAAAGTGTGAGCTAATATATATATAGTGTGTGTGTGTAGGAATTGAAAAATAGAAATAATTTAATGTTCCTTGGTGGCTTGGTACTATTTGATCCTTGGATCATTCTCCTGGCTGGGGTTGGGGCCACTGATTGCATGATGGGGTTTTAAATCTCTTTTTTTTCCATATACTACATTGAATTTACAGAAAATAAAGCTGGTATAAATCTTCTGACATGTTAATTAAAATTTTGAAAAGTGTGGCTGGCAATTGTGTAGTTCATTATTTATGATGAGTTCCATTTTGGTACACCATATCTCATGAACTTTTCAATTAGAGTGGTGGTACAGTCTCGTCTGATGACTTGAGCTGGAGAATAACCTATTATCACATAAATTTGAAGACCTCTACAATGAAATGCATTTGCGCACCTATATTTGGATTTATAATAATGATCTAAACAATTATATAGATATTATATCAAATCATCCAGAATATACAGGAGTCTCGAAACCCCTTCTTTTTTGGTTTAGTCTTGGCAATTGATTCGGTATCTTTTCTTTTGATATATATTTTTCTTTCCCAGTGTATATACTTATCCCTAACATCCAAATGAATTCAAACTAAAAAAAAAAACTTAACAATTTGTTATAAATTTGCATATGAAGAATTTAAAATCCCTTTTTATAATTTTCAAAACAAATTTAAATTTTTTTGTTTCGGAGGGAAAAAAAAAAGTAAATCTTTTTTCAACCTTTTGTTGAAAAAAGGAGGCAAAACCTTGGTAAAAAAAATTTTTTTGGGAAATTTTTTTTTTTTTAAATGAATTTCCAGTTTGATATTTTTACAGACCCCCTTTTTTTTTTGCCCTTAAAAATTGATTGTGGAAATTTCCCCAAAAAAGTTTTTTTTTTGTAATGACCCTCATTTGATGTGAACTGTTGTCTTTTGAACCATTTTAAACTTTTGAAAGAAAAGGTCACTCAGAGAAACGGGATTTCAGTGGATAGCTAAAAATTTAAAAACCTCGTTCTATTTAGCATTGAAACTGTTTTTTCCTGCATTGTCCCAAAAAGAATTTTCTTCCCTTTGGAAGATGGGTTTTTTTATTTTTTTATTCATCATAACAACAATGTAAAGATACGTTAAAAGATTGTTAGTCCTTTTTGCAAATAGTCAATGAGGATAATTACATGTATATCCCAAAAACCCAGCCCTTTTAACCTTTCAGCTACTTTCTGTTTTCCTTCTTTCCTTTTCAATCCACTGTTTTTAAAATTTTTCGTTTTTGGGGGTATTTGGGGATCATTTTTGTCACGTTATATAATTCTCAGAAACTCAGCCAAATTATGGCCCATGCACTCCAAAAGAGCCTTAGAGGTGACCACATGATTGCATTTGTCCTCAACTGAGAACAAGTGTGGCACCCATCCTGCAGATATTTTTTCGTGGCCAATTTATCACACAAAATTGAAATGACAGTACCTCTTGACAACCTTGTGGTCTCAACTATTTTGTTCAATTTGTTTCTTCGGTTACTCAATACCATGTTATGGATTTTATCAATCATTTCGGGGGTACTCACTTAAAATGGGACATTCGGTGAAGGATGTTTGTCTTTTTTTAATGTAGGGCCATTTTAAAATTTTTTTCCAAATTTAAAAAAGACCAGAGAGGCTGATTTCAAAAGAACTGCATCCCAAATCAACTTTTTTCAACTCACTTCAATTTTTTTGCCTTAAGCCTTTCAAGTAGAAATATTAAATCACCTCTTGAAATTCACTTTTCATCATATTTTTCAATAAACAAAACTTAAACGAGATCACTCTATGAATATTGCTGAAATTTTGACAGATACTTAATGAGGAATGAGGCTTATTAAAAATAGATCATTAGCGATGCTACGAGTGCCACTTCTTAGATTTTCTAAGAACTTATTGACTTCCCCCCCTCCAAAC
>BMAV01004422.1:259341-270236 GCA_019973955.1 Trichonephila inaurata madagascariensis | reverse complement strand
CCCCCCCCCCCCAATTTTAAAAGGGAGTAATGGCGTGGTTTAACTATAACAAAAAACATAGTAATGACACTTCCAAAATATTAATTGATAAAAATGAATTTCCGCACATATAACTGAAGATTAGCTTGTTCAAATCTATTCGACATCCAGAATAAGATCTCACGTTTCCTCCTGTTCCTTCATAATAATAGATTCGTATTATCGCTAGCAGATAATGTTTTCAAAAAAATATTTTATATTGGAAAATAATATCATATCAAACAATAAGGTAATAGATATAAAAATACATGGTATCATACAAATATTAAAATACTAATTTTGTATGAAAATCTACTCTGGCGCCATCGTAGTAATACACAACATTTTGCATATATGAAATACATTTTTTAAAAAAGATTAAAAAAAATATAGACACTAATAAAATGAAATTATTAATAATATGAAAACGGTGTACAACAACTTATATGCACTATTCAACACAATAAACAATATTTTATTTCATATGCGTTATAAACTATAAGAATATAAAAATATAAAAATTATAAGAATATAGGAATAAAAGAATATAAAAGTTATAAGATTAAAAGAGCTCTTTAAATAATTGTGAGTCTGAAATGTGGACTCTCTTCTATCATCACCTTTAGTATTTATGTAAAATTTCCACAATATTCACTGTAACTTAGCAATAATATCGCATACAATATTTTGAATCTCTCTGTAACCTTCTAAGTATTCGTTTCATAGACAAAATTCTTGACTTTCTCTTACATAACACATTCACTAATATAAACTGTATCACACTACTTATTTTTGAACACATCTCTCTGAGAAATCTGCGTGATCAAATAACAGATGTTCAGGGATGCTAATAAGAAAACAATAAGAGGTGTACATATCAAACTGAACACGTTTGTCCTCTTAATGTTTCAAGACATATACAAAATTATAATGATTGTATTCTCCCTTATCCACTATACAATATCCAAAAATAAGCTTCAAGTTATTAAATTAATTTTAAATTTAGATAAGGAGAAAATTTCGAGAAATAGTGAATCTTGATATATGGCCGGTATATCAAAACACACAATTTCAAAATGAAAAAATTAAATGCAATAAGGTTACTGTTGAATAAAATAATTAACAAAACAATAAAATTCAGCGGAGAAAAAAGAATGAAACGTGACTTTACTTTTGTTTCTTATAAAAATCAATATCACTAGTACATTAGTCAATTTTCTAAAAACTTAATTTATATCTTTCAACTTTAAAACACCAATTTCTATCATAAATGTTAACTCATTCGACATCTTAAGATAAAATTATGAGAAGTATATTAAAATTTCTCAAAGAGAGTTTGTATGACAAAAACCTATACACTTTGTTTTCTCAATTAAAATATAAAGAATATCTCATTTAACACAACTATATATATTATAAAAATTAAATATCGTATCTTATTATTCTTCGTCAAAAAGTCTTGTTAAGCAAAACTCAGTTACTTCTGTATTACGTAAGAGGTTTCTTTTAGTTATTTTCTTATTCTGTTTATTATGGATATTTTGTTGAATGTAATTCAACTGAAAATTTTCATATGGATGTGAAAATGTCTTAAGCGGATTGAATGAACCAATTCAGTGTCAGTTTTATTAAGGGCATTGGGTCTATCTATTTCAAATAATACATCACAGAACATAACTTTACTTGAACTATTACTAATTTCACACTTTAAGCGGGTAATGATGGTTTGATTTACACGTTCAACCTTTCCATTGGTTTGTGGTCTGTGAGAAGTGATTAACAATTTAGTGACATTGTTATGTCTTAAGAAATGCTTAAATTTTGAAGAGGTGAAGGCAGTATTTCTATCACTTAAAATTTTTTCCGGTATATGATTCTGAAAAATTTGTCTTAAACAATTTATATAAGTATCTGTTGTTGCTTTTTTTGGGTATTTGTGTGTGTTGTTGCCTTTTTTGTGTGTGTGTGTGTGTGTGCTGCCTTTCTTATATATTTTATATCAAAAAATCATAAAAAAAAAGAAACTTTTAAAGACCATCTAAAAAGTCTACCCGTGGGATTTTTGAAATTTTTAAGCCAAACTAATGCATTATGATCGGTATGAACGGTGAAATGAGATCCATGAAGATAGCAATGGAATTTATCTAAACTATCAATTATAGCTTAGCATTCTAATTCAGTTAGTGTATAATTAATTTCATAATTTCTCAGTCGTCTCGAATGGAATGCAATCGGATGTTGATTTCCATTGGGTTTTTGTTGTTTGTGAATACATGAGATCGCAGTTTTCGATGCATCTACATAAAGATGACAGGGGTAATTTGGATTGAATATAGCTAAAATGGGCTTTTAAATTAAGCTGTCTAAGTTTTTGAAAAGATTGTTGACATTCTGAGATCCAACTCCAATTTTGATTCTTTTTAAGAAGATTATTTAAGGGAATTCTTAATTTTATATTATTGAGAGGAAAGAATTTATAATAGACATTTTAATACTACCAAGAAATCTTTGTAAATCTTTTACATTTCTAGGGGGTAACAGTTTTTTAATTATTTCGACATTTCTTTATTTGAAGTGTATGATCCTTGTTTTATTTCATATCCTAAGAAATCAATTGTATCTTTACCAAATTTACACTTTGAGAATTTTAATTTAATATTTTCCATTTCACAAATTTTAAAAATTTCCTCTAAATGTTTTGCATGTTCTTCAATTGATTCCGAAAATACTATTATATTGTCAAAGTGATTTAATGCAAATTTTATTTGGTATTTATTTAAAATCTGTCTAATAGCTCTTTGAAATATAGCTGGGGAATTTTTATATCCAAAAGGCAAACGATTAAATTGAAAAAGACCGTAATTTGATGTAAATGCAAGTTTTTCAGATTCATTATCATCCAATTTAATGTGCCAATAACCACTACAGAGGTCAATCTTTGAGAAAAATTTCGCATGTGTTCATTTGTCTAAAACTGCATCTGTTCGGGGAATTGGTTCTGCATCTAATTTTGTGATAGCATTTAGCTTTCTGTAATCGATACATAATCGTGTATGAGCATTATCCTCTTTTTTAAAAGCCAATGTTATAGGGGCAGCGTAAGAACTATAAGATGGTTTTATTATTCCTGCTTTCAATAATGCATCTAATTGCTTTTTTATTTCCGTATCATCTTTAAAAGATGTCCTATATGGTCGATTTGCAATGGGTAATTCTGAGGTAAGTATTATTTTAGGAGAATTACATTTTAAATTCGCCTACATCAAACTTATTTTTATAGCAAAGACATGTTTATATTTATCAATAATAAAATTAATAATATCATAATCACTGTTAGGAATTATTTCTATATTAAACACATTATCAGTTTTCTTAGTTATAATTTTATTATTACTAATTTTAAGAGTTTCTCATTTTCTTTAATACTTTTCTTAGATTCATAATTTTTTTAAATTTTTTTTTTCCTCTTTGAAAAGCTTTATAGTCACTAAAATTAATATTTAATTCAAAAATACTCATAGTTTTATTAGAAATTATTAAATATTTCAGTTCTACATTTACTATGAGGAATTTAATATCTTTAATAATTTCTCCTATTTTCAATTGTAAAATAATTGCCTCACTCACCTTAATTTGTCCATTGATGGTGGCAATTTTTGTTTTGATATACTCCACATGGTGTTGTCCCTTGATTTGGGATAGTATTTTTTTTTTTTATATATAATGTTGACATTTAATCCTGTATCCAAGAGGACCTCAACTTGTTTGAAGTTGATTCTTCCCCGGATGATCAGGAGTTCTCACGTTCGATGAGGTTGGAATACTGTATTATTTTCTTGGATTCTTTGACGGGGGTAGAAAGTTGGAGCATCCGGTCGCAAAATTGTTGGTCGTTGTGATAATCGTTGGTTTCTTATACACATGGTCGGCTGCTGAAGAGAAAATGACGGATGATATTGAGAGTATGACGGACGCTGATGAGAGTATACACTGTATCTTGCACTGGTTATGGTATCCGGGTGTTGAGATTGATCATTTCTCCAATTCCATCTTCCATACTGTTGTCTATGGGCAAATTGATTCGTATGGTGAGATATTCTTGTCACTGGATACTTTGGGTATATAACTTCATTCCTATTTGATTTTGATTTTTCTTGGATATCTAAAAGTTTTATTTTTTCCTTCAGTTCCTCTATATTGCTGCAGCTTTGTAACTGTATTTCTATGGATCTATTTTCCTTTAATCCTTTTATGATGTAGAATTTTTCAGCTTCTTCTTCCATGTTTATCAGGGATGCGATTTCTTTTATTCTGTAGAAATACTCTATGTGGGTCTCTTTTGATGTTTTTTCTGTTTTAGCTAATTGAAGATGAATCTCCGCTGGATTGACTTGTGTTTAGAATTCCCGAATTAAATTATTTTTCAGTTCGTAAAAACTTTTAGGGATCGATTGTGATTTGATGTAAGTTTCTTCACAGCTCCATCTACTAACTTAGTTAAAAGATTTTCTGTTTTTCTGTTATATCAAAGGAATCGCACGTACTTTCAAAATTTATAAGGAATGTCTGGATGGGCATTTCCAGGTTATATTTTTGGAAAAAAGTCTGTAGATCTTCAAATCGAATATCATTTTTTATACGGGTTATAGGTTGTTTTAATTTGTCTTCATCTGCATCTATATTCTCTTGATTAATTTTATTTTCGTTCTTGCCCTCCATTTTTGAAAGATAAATTTCTGAAATCTTGTTAGGAGAAGACGATAATTTTTGTTCCTTGGCGGTAAGAGCGATGTTCTACCGGGGATTATAATAGCGCGTTTCTTCTCCTTCCGTACCATAGAGTTCCTCTTAATTCCGGCAACACGATGTCTTCAACAAAGATATGTAGAGCGCCGTCGGTGTTCCATCAAATTCTCCATAGCATTTATTACGGTAGTTCGCGTTCGTTTTGATTTTAAGAATACATTTAAGTTTAAATTCTGAAATGCGTTTTCAGGTAAATCCTGTCGACTTTATTTCTGACATGATTTTTGGAGTCAGAAACAGACTTAGTTTTAAAAAAGGTCTTTATTCTAGAATGAGTACATTTCTTCTGACGCAAGAGGCAAGGAGAAAAAGAACGCCACCGAAAATCTTAAGTGGGTTAAACACTTAAAACACCGTTCACGGCGTTCACACATGAGTGCTTTTGAAAGTTAATGCTGACATATAGGGCTATTAAATATAATGATCTATAATTAGACATGTTTATTGGCTAGGCCATATGTTCGGAAGAAATAAATGGGTTATTAGTTTGATACTTGAAGAGATGAGGAAAAAGATGAGTTAAGTGCTAGATAGAGAATTTAATTATCCTTACATATATATATATAATGTAATAAATTCAAATAAATAATAACGACGATACTCAGTTAAATGAAAACTAGGCAATTTTATTGTCAATAAAATTGTTTTGAATAAATGTATCAAGTTATACTGTAAAATCTTTTCTTTAGACTTAATTGAAATGATATTGTTGACACGAATCTTTTCTTACAAGAGGACTTTAACTTTTGGAACGAGACGTTGCACAACCCTCATTACTGTTTTCAGTATTAAAAAAAATGTAGATCCTTTGTCTGTTGCTTATAGTAAATTTCGGTTTTTTCCCCTAAATCATCAAATGTGAAATCAATATAAAATATGTTTTTGCAGATTATTTCTCCTTTTTTTTTTATACAGTAAGTGAAAAATTTTATAATAATTTTGGTATTATTGGTACATTTTTATAAGTCATTGTGTTATAGTTGATTAAAATATCCGAAAGGCATTTTTTAAAATTCTTTCTTAATATTCAAAGTTAGAATTAGATTAATAATTAATGTGTTATTTCAATGTTTTCTTTTTTTTTTTTATTCTAAAGAGAAATAAATTTAGTAATATTATTTTTTTATTATTTAAAATATATTTTTTAAGGATTGCATGTGTTATAATAAATTTCGATTTAGGTATTAAAAATATTTCAAAATGACAAAAATATTTTTTAGGAAGCTAAAAAACAGGACTTTATTGGACTGAGAAATGTAATGCATTTATTATAATTATTTAAGTATCGAAGTCTACTTTTTGAATATTTTTATTTGTGTTAGTTTTTTTTAGGATTGATTACCATGGTCATTAATTTCTAGTGCTATATTAATGAGATTTGAGAAAGTATTTTTTCTTTGGAAGTTGTATTAGTAAAACATCTTTTTTAAATTCAAATTTATGTAAATCCATGCAATATTTTATAAGATTTGTATACAGATTTATATGTGGATTTGTTGAAAAAAAAAGCTAAATGTTATACTCTCAGACGACATAATTTTTGTTTGAAAAATCTACTTTGTTAGAATGTATTGCCATGTAATTACCATTTCCAAATATATTAAGTATACGCGTAAATACAGTGTTTCAATGAAAGTAAAAAATATGGGCTTCTTTATTCCTTGTTTTAAATTAACAATAGGATTTTGAAAAATCTCATCAAATTCTTTAGAATTCGTAACGATTTTTAAAGGATCTTTCGAATGTGGCTTTCGATGATATGCTCTGATGTTCAAAAGAACTGGCCAATGAGACTTTAAGGTGATCCCAGTTAACTTTGAGATGACGCATCCACATCACATCACTGAGTGGCCGCGGTAGCCGAGTGGTATAGGTATCGGATCATGGCTTGCCTTGTCACGAGTTCGAGCCCAGTACCACTAAAGACCCGCCGTGTAGGGCAGCGATGGAAGTTAAATCTGTCGAGAGCTGAAACGTCCTCCCGTTGGTGTGGTAGTCAGGAGAGGGGGTGCCAGATCAGGTGTCCTCCACGTCACTTGACCATGGTTCAAAATTGCGTAATCCGTCGCCAAAAGCCCTCGTGTAGCTGAACAGTGCGACGTTAATATTCAATCAATCAATCCACACCACTGAATTCGACGAAAAAATATTCAATTTGATTTTGACGCGCAAAATGATCCAGTGGACGACCCTGAATTAAAATTCAAAATAGTATTTTGCTCAACTGATCAAGGCAATTAATATACCTTGGACTATAGATTTAATTAAATGAGTATCCAGCTATTATTTTCAATTTTTATACAATACATATATAATTTTTCAAAAACTTTAAAAATTTATTAACTAAAACTGTAAAAATTCAGAAATAATTTTGGCCAATAAAGAATCAGTGGGCATAAACGCGCTTGATCTTGCAAATGAGGTAGCGTCAGTTTGTATTTTATTAGGTGAAAAAAAAAAAAAGAACAGCCAACTGAAGTTATAAAAACTTATTTCACACAACTTTAGAATTTTCACCAAATTTTACTGCTGAATTAAAAATTTTGCTTTCTTTGTAAATAAGTGTAGCAAATAGAGAGACGAACTCTTCAATATTAAAATTCATAAAAAAAATTCTTACCATTCACAACTCTAAGAGATTAAATGGTTCAGCTATATTGGTTATTGAACACAAAGCTGAACAAATCGATTTTAAGAAATTGATCAGAAAGATTTTAGAATTAAACGCAGAAAAAGATTTGTAATTTTTTTGTTTGCTAATTTTGTTACTTATTTTAAATTTGTTTTATTGTGAGTGATGCTTTAGTTTTTAACATAAATTTGCATATGTATATTGTACTGTCATGCTGTCTTTCTGTTCATGCGACTGTGCAGATTTTGTAGGTATGTATCTATGAACAATTTATATATTTAATAATATTTTTTTTTTTTAGAGTAGGGTGCATTATGCATTTTTGTCCCAGGTAGCAAAACTTCTCTTGTCGACCCTGTTACATGTTTAAATAATGTAAAATAAAGTTATACAACCAGAATATATATATATACATATATATTTATTTATTTATTATTATTTATTTTTTTTTTGCCATGGCTAATTCAAATAACTGAATTTTTCTCCACAAGTAACTAATTCTAAACATGGCCGAATCTAAAAAGAAATGTAGACAGTACAATGTTTATTATTTGAAGTTTGATTTTATTGAGTCAGTGTCGGGAAAAAGATTGCCTATATGCATTTTATGTAACAGAGTCTCAAGATATAAAATAATCTAAGTTGGAGGATCATTTGAGAAGATGCCATCCTGATAAAAAAAAAATTAAAGATTTGAAGTACTTTAAAAAACTCAAGAAAAACTTCAGAAGAGACCCACGACAGGGGCGCACACAAGGGGGGTCCTGGGGGTCCGGACCCTCCCAAAGCCCTTGATTTTTTTCCGATTGGTTATAATTCTAAGTATATAATACGTAAAATTTAATTAAATATTTGTTATTAATGATTAATTTTATTAATTAATGCTAATTATTTATTCAATAATTAGTTTTTTACTGTGTTTTGTTCCTGAAAGTCGACAAAATCAAAAGTAGCATGATACAAGAATGGTGAACTTTCAACGCCCGCCCCCCCCCCTTGAAAAATTCCTGTGTGCGCTACTGACCCACGATGGACAGAATGTTTGCTTCGACTTCACAAAGAGATGATAATGGTTTGCAGGCGTTTTATAATGTTTCGTTACTTATAGCAAAATCCGGAAAAATGGCCTACAATCGGAGAAGAGTTGATTTTTCCAGCCATTAAAGAGGAATTAAAAACTGTTAAACCCCTAAATCTGCGTCCGATATAATTAAAAGAATTCCGTTAAGCAATAACACCGTTCAAAGAAGTATTGATGAAATGAGTCAATATATTGAAAACATTTTGTGTGATTATTTGCAGTCCGCAGGCTGTCGAAAGGTTTGTGTTTGACCAGATTTTTTGCCCTTTTTGAGACTGTTTTAGAGTTTTTGGATTCTAAAGATACAATTTTAAGAGGAAATTTAATTAAGCGGAAAACAGACATTGCCTACTAAACAGATTTTTTTAGTAAATTTAATGATGTTAACTTGCAATTATAAGGTGATAACTTAAGTTTGATTAAAACAAAGTCCATCGTTTCTTGCCAGAATTAAGCTAATGAAACAAAATATTGGACGACGTGAGTTTTCCCGGTTTCTCAATTTGCCTCAGACAAACTGCCAAGAAGATGACATTTTAACCTACATTCAACATTTGAATGCCCTCTGTTCAGATTTTGAACAGAGGGGAATTTATAATATTTTGACTATGGTAATACCACAGTGGATAACCAATCCATATGGTGACATTGAAGAGACGGATGCCGTATTAGAAGAGGAACTGATTGGAATAAGTACAAACGAAGAACTTGAAGTACAGTTTAAAAATGGATATCAGGAATTCTGGCTACAAAAAGATATACCCCTTACGTTGGCTGTTCAATAAGTATTAAAACTAATTTTACTGCCGTGAAACCACTCATCGGAATGTTAATTTCTGTGGCATAAGAAAAGTTTGTTGTCTGTATTAACAAAGCGTGTACAAACTCATGTTCTTGAGTATCACGTGCTCGAACTAAAACGTGTTTGTAGGAGCCTACGATACGCGGCCAGTTGTCGAAATGGTAGCAAAAATCTGCAAAAATCAGCATCGGAGACCTTTTATATGATACGATATGATTAAAGACTGAAACAAGGAGGCGACAATATCTTAAAACGCTTCATCACGGCAGACAAATCTTGGTTGTATCACGGATCCAACTATAAAACAACAAAGCAGTGAACAGAAACATCCATCTTCACCTACTCCCAATATAGCAAAAACTGTGAAATTGGCTGGTAAAATTATGACCATAATTTTTTTTGTTTATGAAGTAATTGTGTAAGCACACGCTGTCCAAACCGGTACTACCGTAAACGGCTCGTACTACGCGAATGTCCTACGAACAATGATACAGTACCTTAAAAGGAAACGGCCATTGCTCCGAAATGGCTTCCTATTGCACCATGACAATGCCCGACCACATATTGCTCTTTGCGTACGGGATGTTTCGCTGCAGAACAAAGTAGATTTTACCACACCCTCCACACAGTCCTGATAAAACTCCCTGCGATTTTTGGCTGTTTCCTCAATTTAAAAAACCATTACAAGGTAAACTTTTTGCAAGTAACAAAGTATGTGTAGAGGCTGTGGAGGCGATTTTGATAAAATTATCACAAAACGGACTTTTACATGTTTTTTAAGAAGTGGACAGAACGTTGGGATACATGCATTACGTGCCACGGAAGTTATTTTGAAAAAGACCACATAAATGATGACGATTAAAGGTATAACTTTTTCTTTTATAATTTTAGTCTTATTACTTATTGAACAGCCCTCGTACTTATCCCATATTACATAATATCGCTAGAACATTTTTAATTGCTTTTCCATCACCGTACCTAGTGGAAAGAGTTTTCAGCGTGGTTGCCAATCTCCAAGCAAAATAAAAAACTAGACATTACTAACCGAGGAGATTTAAGACTGAACCTGACTAAATTGATGCCAAATGTTCAAAAATTGTTATTACAGCATCAGGTTCATCCATCCCAATAAAAGCATTTATTTCTTGGAGAGTTATTTTTTGTAGCAAGTTGATTTTAAATTTTTGTTTAATTAGTTGATTTAAATTAAATTAACTAACTGTGATTTTAACTTAATTAACTTAATTGTGATTTTAATTTAATTGCGATTTTTATTTAATTGTGATTTTTGTTTAGTTACTGTGATTTTTATGTAATTAATTGGGATTTTTATTTAATTAATAAACGTTTAAAATTGACATGAGTTTTCTATGATGAATTTGAAAAAATTCAATATTAAGTAAGCAGGGTCTACCCCAAACCTGAAAACACGACAAGGGGTCAATGAGACATAAAAGTTTGGGAAATTATGATTTAAATAATGAAATACATGACATTGCATGAGAGTCGAATATTTTTTTAAATTTCTATTCTGTGATTAAGATGTAAATTATATT
>BMAV01004422.1:187482-249341 GCA_019973955.1 Trichonephila inaurata madagascariensis | reverse complement strand
TTTTTTTTTTTTTTTGTTATAGAGTATTATTTTAAACCAGTTCTTGGGCGTTTTGTTAGTGTGTGCATGGACGACGGGACCATTTCGTCTCCATCGTTTACATATCATGTTAAACACTTAAGGGGGTTTTGGAATTGTTAGATACAAAAAGCAGGTTTGACTTTGAATAAGTCGAAGTGTCATTTTGCCTACGAAGAGTTGAAATACTTAGGTCTCATTATTAATAATAAAGGGATTCGAACTGATGAATCAAAAGTAAAAAAGCGATCACGGAGATGAAACCTCCGAAGAATGCTCGGGAGGAAGCAAAATTTCTTGGAATGACAGGGTGGTACCAGAAGTTTTCTAGAGATTATGCAGAGAAATGCGAGCCTCTGTACGCGTTGAAACGGAAAAGGATTAATTTTGAATGGTCTGCGGAAGCACAGGCAGCATTAAAAAGCAATAAAAAGGATGGTAGCAGAAGCACTAGTTTTGAAACTCCTGGATTTTGAAAGCCAGTTTGAGTTGTATTCAGATGCGAATGCGGTAAGGGTTGGTGCAGTATTGACGCAGCTACAGAGACCTATAGCATTCGCGTCCAGGACATTAAATAGGGCAGAAAGAAATTATACGGTAACGGAAGACCATATAGTAGTAGTAGGACCTGTAGTGAACCTATTTAGGTCCACTATTACACACCATGCAGCGCAAACAAAATTGACAAATGGCAAAAATTTGTCCAGCAGGATGATAAGGTGATTCATGTTAATTTCCGTATACACTTGCAAGAAAAAGTCTGCGTTCACCCATAAGAAACCATACAGCAAAGGTAATATTTAATAGAAATATAATTTGTTTCTAACAAAATTTCATAAATTTTTTTATTATTATTTAAATATTGAGCATGCTAGAATTCGTTAATTGTGAATTAAAACTACTTAAGATATATATATATAACGGGAGTTTTGTAGCAAAGCACACAAATAGTAAGCAGTCACTATTTGAATATTCTTGATTCCTGGAATTTTTATCACATCAGGCGTTATAGGTTAACACAGTTTTTGCATTCAGTTATCAAATAAAATAGCTTAAGAAAATTGTGTCGCAATAATTTTTACGTTTTTGTGAGATACGAGCAATCCAAGGACATAAAAAATAAAAGGAAGAAAATTACTTTTGGTGAGTGTAAAATCATTGTGAAAATGTAGAAAGATGAAGAAAGTCGTCGAGATATAGCCAGATCCGTTGGACGGCAGTATTTATCTATCCAGTGTGTGTGTTATTTATAAAGTTAAATCTACAAGAGTTTGCACATCCAAACCTCGTTTAGAAAGTCCATCTAAACTCACAATCAGAGAAAAACGAAGTATGATATCAATGATGAAAAAAATCCCCTTTTAAATGCAACTCGAATAGCAACAGACATTCACTAAGGGTTTAACTGAAACATTTGGGTGGATACTACAAGAAAAATCTTCTAAAAGGACGGATACCACACAGTCGAAAAGTTCGCAGAAAGTCTTATATTTCAATGACCAATCAGCTTAAGCGGAAAGATTTTGCAAAAGGGCATATGCATAAGCCTTCGAAGTTCTGGAGGACTGTGGTATTCTCTGATGAGAGCAAATTTTGCATCTTGCATAAAAGATCATAAATTGATTTGGAGAAAACCTTGCACATCGCTTCAAAAAGAGCATTTAGTACCAACGGTAAAGCACGGCGACGCGCGGCGGTGGAGTCAGAGGGTGGGGGTGCATGGCGAGCAATGGTTTTAGCATATTGGAGTATATCGAATCAAATATGAGCAAATATGATTACCTTGATGTCCTAAAAACAATTTAAAGGAAAGTGCCACTAAACTCGGCTTAGGATCATCATTTCGTTTCCAACACGACAACGATACTAAGCACACAGCTGAGATTGTGAAGCTCTTCTATAATGTCCCAAATCAACTGCACATGACCCCCAGGCATCTGACCTGAATCCTACAAAACACCCATGAGATTTTCTGGATCGTAGGATTCATCAACACAATATATCTAGCAAGGATATGCTGAAGAGTGTTCTTAAGGTACACTGCTGGCCACCGTAAATGCAACACCAAGAAAGACAAGAGATAGCACAACAAAATTTATTTTGTAGATAACATGCTGACCAAGTATCAAATGATTAAATTTATAGACTTCAGTGAAGTGTGATTCCTGCAGGAATCAGTAGCCAGAGTAGCCGCCATTGTTGAAGATCACCGCTGCCACACACTTCGGCATTGATTCAAAGAGACATTGGATGTGTTCTCGAGGTACAGCAGACCAAGCAGCTTCCACACATTGCCAAAGTTGATCTCGTGTGGCAGCTGGGGGTGTAATCTGGGTCAATCGTTGAGCAACCATGGACCACATGTTTTCTATCGGCGAAAGATCAGGAGAGCGAGCCGGTCAAGGAAGCAATTCAATCTGGTGATTGACGAAGAACATTTGGATGATGTGTGCCACGTGTGGTTGCACATTATCCTGTTGAAATATGGCTGTGGCCAAGCCCTGAAGGTAAGGAAGGACAATTGTCTCAACACCTGGGAGATGTAGAGCTGGCTGTTTAAAGTACCGGCAATGCGTACTAGAGGAGTGCGAGTGATATCCAATACCGCCCCATACCATAATACTCGGTGCAGGACCAGTGTGGCGATGCATTACGCAGCTGTTCAGCATCCTTTCTCCACGGTGTCTCCAGACTCGAATCCGACCATCGTGGTGTTGCATACAGATGCGTGACTCGTCAGTAAAGAAACTTCATTCCATTCTGCCACCCATATTCTTCTTTCATCGCACCATTGGCGGCCGAGACATCTGTGGTTCTGCATCAAGGGTAGACCAAGCAATGGACGTCTTGCGAACAGACCACTCTGCTGTAAACGGCGTCGAATGATACGCGCAGACACTGAATGATGCATTACAGACTCAATGTGCTGTGCTATGGTTCGTGATGTGACTGAGCGATCCGTCACTGCCATGCGCACAATTTGCCTCTCCTCACGTGAAGTGGTGCACTGAGGTGGATGCTATCGTCCGTCGTACCCTCCTGCATCCTACTTGATTTTTATTAGTATCGCTACAAACCTGTCTTTATTTTAAAAATTATATAAGCAAACCAAGTTTACTTTTTTTTATTCTGAATACTTAAAATAAACTATAAATAAAAAGTAGTTTTAAAAAATTTTTCAAATCCCAGTTTTTAAATTTTTTTCGTTGTTCATGTAAGCAATAGTACGTGAACGCAGACTTTTCCTAGCAAGTTATGCTCAAATATATTTATAAATACTTTTCCACCTGTGACGTGCCAGAGAATGAATTATAAAAACGCGTTACCAGCTGGCGTTTAATACCTGTTGTAACGAATTATCTGAATGAAATAGTTTCGTTTAGATTTATTAGGCCATTACCCAGCTTCTAAACCGGAACGATATAAATTTATTTTAGTCATAACTGATAATTTTACGAAGTGGATCGAGATAGTACCCGAAAAGCGTCAGTTAAAGCTATTGTGAATGCCCTATTTGAAAATTACATATCGCGTTATGGAGCTCCTATACAAATGATTAGTGATAATGGTCCCCAATTTATCTCCGAGGTTATTGAGCACATATGTCACAGGTTGAACATAAAGCATGTAAAACCGGTCACGTATAGACAGCAATCGAACCAAATAAAGAGGCTTGACCGCACCTTTCTCCAAAAGATTTCGAGTGATGTCGAAGAAAATCAGGATCAATTTCTCACAAAGTTTGCATATGCTATTAGAACGGCTGTAAACGAGACAAGTGGTAAAATGCCTGCAGAATTATTTTTAGGTCGAAAATTAATAATCCCATTTTAGAAGTTGGGGATGGTAACGAACGGAGCAGACTTAGTGTGTGGTAATATTCAGAAATTGTTTGAGGAGGCGAGGCGGAATATTAAGATTCAACAGGCAAAATCAACATCAACTTCCCGTCTTCTCTTATAATAAGAGAAGACGGGAAGTTGATGTTAAAGTAAAGGATCTCTCTGGTGTTGGTACAAACACATCCTTGAGTTGGGCAAGCAAGAGGATTGTGAGTAAGTTCAAACCTAAATTTGAAGGTCCATATGAGATGATGAAGGTTGAAAACAACAATGTGATTATTTGGAAAGGGGGTAAGCAGATATCGGTGAATGTAGATCAGGTACGGATTTATCACCCAAGAGAAAGGGATGAGGGTGATGTGGAAACAGACGGATTGGATGGTGAAGGGTCTAGGGCTGCACAGGTAGAAACTGAGGATAGTAAAGGCTTAGCCAGGGAGGAGAGCACTAATGTGGAGCAATTGCGGGGTAAGCGAGTGAAAAGTGAAGGGTCGGCTGCTTCTTCAAATTACCATGAGTCAGCAGCAGAGCAAAAGAAGCCTACCAGTGAGAAGGAACTTGTGAAAGCGCAGTGAGCCATCTTCATTAATCGAGGATACAGAAATTAAAAGACGACCCCTTGGGAGCTGCAAGTGGCAAAAGAGGCAAGTTCCACTATCTCTTCCATCAGGTCCAGGAACAAGGAAGATGACCAGGAGAGAGGAAGTCGACGAAAGACAAGTCCTGTCTAAAAGGTCCAGTCCCTGTCCATCTCGAGGAGTGGCAGACAACGACAGACAAGTCCTGTCTGGGAAGTCAAGACCTTACCAGATTCGCAGCAGACGACATATCAATGAAATGCAAGAGCTACCCAGAAGGTCAAGTCCGTATCCCCTACGTAACAGATTGTGCACCAGCGAGAAGCAAGCGGCAAATGGAAGGACAAGTCCATACTTAATAAGAGCCGGAGGAGTAGAAACAGCAAAGAGCAGGAGTAAATTTCAGCCCTACAAGCGGTAAGGGAGTAGCCAATGAAGGATTCTTTACCGAAGGGGTAGATTTATCCTGGAGCAGTTTGAGAATCGCCCAAGCCAAAGATCTGCTAGTGTGGAGATGCTGTATGGTGACTCAGCAGAAAGACCTTAAAGGAAACTTCTTTAGGGTCTATCCCTTTCTTTTTTTCTCCTGCTGACAGCAGTCAAGTTATTTTTGCGAAAAGCAAGTCTGGTTTTGTAAAGATTTCTAGTTGTGCAAAAGTTAACACCAAGATGAGTGCATTTTTCTTGTAATTCGAAAAATGAACTTTTGCATATAAAACTTTATTCCTAAAAGAAGAAAACATTTCTTTATATATATTTACATTTATTTTACTACCAAATAACACTTGGCTATAGGGTGAGAATTCCTTGCATTGTTTGTTTATAGAGTAGTATGTTTGAAAAAAAAATTGTATATATTTATGTATGTAGGTGTATAATATCTGGTTTGTGTGGGAAGCGGGGTAAATAGGAAAAATTAACTTTAACACTAACAGCGCAGTGCGAATGGATGGGGAGTTTGTGAAAAACCAGATGGTGTTTATTTATGTGAAAGTATATATTTAAGAATGATTGGTATTAGACATATAAGTTTGACGGTTTAATGTTTGTCAATGTATATATATATTGTTGATTTATGATGTTTAATGTATTGATGCAATTTAGTGCCGGTATTGATTCTATTTTCTTCTTCGAAACCAAAATGCACGTAATTAGCTGTTACAGTATCGGCACCATAAACACCATTCGCAATTTCAGCCACCTGGCTTGCATTGTCGCTTTTATCAAAGAAAAACTGCAAAAAGAACTGAATTTTCTCTTTGTTGACTTCCATTTTTAACACTCTGTAACTCACAACTGAATGGACCAAACAAGAAAAAGCAAAATAATTTTTTTAGTGCGAAATGTCATCTTGACAACGAGCATAAATTTGAAATTGTTCGTAATCGATACTTCACGAGATATCGACACTACAGCCATCTACCGAAAACATAATGGATTTCTTTTTCCCTAACCTAATATTCAATTTTTTAAGATTAATATTTTTACTAGATGTATATAGATGAAACAACTGTTACAAAAGGGTGACAAATTCCAAAATATTCTGAAATAATATGCCCGAACGTTCTTAATATATATATATTTAACACCTAGTTCTACCTAAATCAACCCAGGCAAGAACTGTTCACCAATTATATAAGGAAATAATGGAGTGCTAGAATGCGACCTAACAGAAGTATTTACAGCAACGTTATTATTCTATACAATTCCTGTGACAGCTGCAACCCCAAAAAGATTATTTAGCAAATTATTATTATTATTTTTTTTTAGAAACGGGGTGTAGATCAAACTCAATTCTGCATTTATCACTAACAAAAGTTGAAAACAAAATCGCAACTTTTACGAAAACTAAAGCTAGGAAAACTAATTTGTTGTTAATAAGTATAAGTGTGTCTAAGTGTTTTCTAATACTTAACTCATTGGCGCAACAGCCCCCTACTGCGCCCAACTCAGTATACGCGACCTTGGGCCCTGAGGTGCAGGAGCAGATATTGCGATCTGATGGTCAGTCTGACGCGAAACCCCCAGAGTTAAGTTCCCAAGCAAGCTTGGTACTCATTTATCGACCCATTGAAGGGATGAAACTCTTGAGTCAATCTTGCCCAGCCCAGGGTTTGAGCCTGGGTGATGATGATGATTGTTGATTTTTTTTGGCGCAAGAGCCAAGTTTGGCTATACTGCGCCACACATTCGTTAGTATATTAAAATTTTAAAAAATATAAATACACAATAAATGTATTTTAAAATGTCAGAAGAAAAATATAAAAGTGAGCAAAGTATTTAAAAATGCACATTAATGTAAAAAGTTACAGATATCTCTTTTTTTAAAAAAAGAAATCCCATGGTACAATAAAATCCTTAAGAAAATTATATTTCATGTAAAACATTAATTGAGCGTAAGAATGCAAAAAGATTTGTGGATGGGGAGTTTCCCCAACCACAAATCAGTCAAAGTTAAAAGATTGGTTTTAAAAAAGGTTTCTTTTGAATGAATACTTTGGACCAGTAGCGCACACAGGAATTTTTCAAAGGAGGGGGTCTGGGGTCGAAAGTTCACTATTCTTGTATCATGCTCCTTTTGATTTTGTCGATTTTCGGGAACAAAACACAGTAAAAAAATAATTATTGAATAAATAATTAGCATTAATTAATAAAATTAATCATTAATAACAAATATTTAATTAAATTTTACGTACTATATACTTAGAATTGTAATCAATCAGAAAAAAAATCGAGGGCTTTGGGGGGGGTCCGGGCCCTTTCCTTGTGTGCGCCACTGCTTTGGACATTCTATTAAAATGTGTAAAATGGAAAGGTCACATTGACAAAAGTCGCATACTGGGGGACTCTCTCCTAGCAGCAAATGTCTATGTGTTAGACGAGTGTGTCCGACACGAAGACGAGTCACTTGTTTTCGTACTGGTACCGCTGCCCAATGAGCAGTGGAACCTGGGACCTGTGTGGAAGCGCGAAGCACTAACCACTCAGGCACTGGGCTTCCTTATTTTCTAATACCTGTTATAATTTGTAATGCTGTTCTTTATTATTTACTTTTTTCTGCCATTATTGTTATTACTTAACTTCTCATTTTCCGGCAGTTCCTAAACTTTTCACAGCTGTTCTGGAAGAGGTGTGTCGTGGTGGGCGATCACTAAAGCTCCTCACACTAGAAAACTCCTATACATACATATAGATAGATGTAGCTTTGCTTTCCTATATATGTTCTTCAGAGCACGGTAAAGAGCTGATGTTAAGGTAGATACAATATTCATATATTTTTACTTGATAAAGCCGAACCAGGGCCTTTGGATATCTAGCTACATCACAATTTTCTTTCACTATTATATTTGTCATTAAATTTGGATAACAAAATCATTTTTTTTTTTTTTTGAGAGGAAAAACAATTAACTTTTTCTTTGAAAAAGAGCAAGAGAATTGAGAAGAATTGAGTTTTTTTAACGTTGCACCATAAAGCAAAGCAAGGACCATTGACGACGGACCTCTTAATTTTGAATCACGATCAAGTGACGAGGACGAAAAAAAAAAAAACCCTGAGCTAAAACATACCCTCTCCTAACTACCACACCTCAGGAACAAGAGGACACTGAGCCTCGACAAAAGCACCAGGATTCTGATCACGAGTTCCTAACCATACTTACTGGGCATCCGAAAAAGGAGACAATAAACATAGAAGGCACATCAGAAAAAATTATTATTGCAAATAAAATGAAAATAACTATATGATAAAAAAGAATTTGATATATGTTTACGTGTTCATAAAAATTAAATTCATTAGTGGTAAAAGCAGGAACTGCAAACCCCAGACCAGTGGCGTTGCGAGACCTGAACTTAAAGTGGGCAAGATACATTTTGCGCGGCCCTCTGGTGGCGTAAGAAGAAAGTTAATAAAGAAAAAAACCAAACTTTTTACTCATATTTATTTGGCTCATTAAGCAATAAGAAAAAATTAAAGAAACAGAAATTTTCTACTTTTAGTTTTGCTGATATCTTTAATGATCGGCTTAATAGTAAGCTTTAATTTATCTTCGATAATTTTCCAGCGTTGCTGGAACTTGAAAATAGCAAAAAAATCTGAAAACCAAAAAATGTTTTTGTTGCCGTTGGCGAATTAGCTGCGTCTACCAAAAACACATTCCAGCTATAACAACCGCAAGGTGTGTAAAATGCTATGGAATTTATATTCGAGTTTTAACTCCACTAATTATGCCTACCATATTTGTATCATTGTCGTATCCTTGTCCACGACAGTTCTGAATATCTCAGCCATTTTTTCCAAGCACTCCCAGTACTGCATTGGTCAAATATTCTACAGTTGTTTCAGTGACAGCAAGAAATCCAATCAAGTTTTCTTCTATACATCCAGTTGATGTACTACAATATCTTAAGTGTTAAATTCCAGTTCGTTCTCTAGTGCACAGTCGAGTAAAAAATAAAATTTTGTCTCTTATCCTACCAATCACTTCAGTGGTAACTGTGTTTCATATGATTGTGATCAATTCATCTTGAATATCGTGGCTTAGATAATGGTGTGCAAGTTGTTTATTATCAATGCGTTTTATGTGTTCCCGTAACGTAGGATTATATTTAGATATCAATTTAAATAAGTCTATGAAGTTTCCAGAATTCTTAGTGTCTTGTTCTGTTTTGAGAGATTCTCTGCGACTTCTAAACGCCACATTATGTGTATGTGATAGGCTAAAAAATTTATATCAATAATTCTCTCAATCAAATTTTACCAATTATTTTGAGATTCAAGAATTCACTGTTCATTTTCTCGGTCCAATGTTTTTCCGTGCTTCATTCCCTTCTCTAATGTTATCCATTAAAACATATAGGCTATATGTTCTTTAGTATTCTTATGTCTGTGTAAAATACTACTTAAGTGTTTCTAACCACATCACCCTTCCTGTACCGTTTGTGTTTGTGAATTGACAAATAGTCTGACTGGAAAACAGAAAACTTTAGTTTTAGAACTTGAATAAACCAACGAGCGGCAACGTTGCAAGTTTCACCATTATTTAGTTTTCTTTAGAAATGAAAATTGAAAAAATGTCTATGATCATCATCTTTAGGATAATATTCATCACTGTTATTTAACTACTGCGTGGGACCGCTTTGAACTATATTATGACCGGTGAGCATCTTGCATAGGAAACGTTCACAATCCCGGGTCAAAAAAGAAAATGCCTGGAAAGTGCTCGTTTCACTACGTCCCTGTTATCTCTGTTCACAGGCGAAGAACTAATCTCAATCTCTTCTTCTTGATAGTGACTTATGTTACTCAAAGTAAACACAAAAAACTCAGCATCAATTATGATTGCAAAGTTTTTGGTCCTATTTCTATTTTCGTCGTTTGGTATCGATAGTCGGTGTATCTAGAGTAACTTCCAAATTCAACGGAGACTCGGATACGGATAAATGTTGTTGAGAAGTTCGAAGGAACCGATTAATTTGATACTGTACCACTGACGTAGCTAGTTCTGAGTAAGCCCAGTATCAAAATTCCTTCAAGAGCCTTTTTTTTTAGATATGAGAAACCTGTTAGTTGGACTGTAGTTACACATGTTGTAGCCCCTGTAGCTTGGGGGTCCCGCATCATTGATACTGCGGTAGCTATGCCCTTGTTCTGTACTACAAGATTGTTTGACCGAGAAATTGCATCATACCTGAACTTTATAAACCTGGTTGGATACAATTCTTTCCGCTTTCCTTTTTCTATTTGCTGTAACAGATTCCTATTTTCTTCGTTTATCTCTATCTCTTAGTGCCTAAGCCTGACATGATCGATAAATTATGAAAAATGCCCCTATTATTTATTTTCACATAAAATACTTTTAAAATTAATATGATATAAAAACATGAAGTGAGACTGCGTCTGCATGCGATAATTTAATTGGCTTTCTAATGATGTGAAGTCCCAAGCTATGCCCCGTCTCTGACCGGGGACTTTCCGCGACAGCAGCTTAACTTCGGCTAATATTGCCAGACTAAGAATAAGAGGAAACAACAAAGTTAAGAAATTTTTAATAAAAGAAAATGGAAAACAATATTTTTGCGAATTATTTATTCATATACTTTCATGCATATCTAATAATATTAATAACAATGTAAATTAGATATCTTTTTTTAAAAAAAGTATATATCAATTTTTCTATATCTTATGGCGAAAAAAGAGTTCAGAATTTTCAAATTTATTAATTATAAAAAATCCTGTGACGTGTACTTTTGGATTTTTCTTACCTTTCGTTTAATTTATTGTGGCTTTGAGGCACGAGGACCTATGCACCGTGAGGCTGTGGCCCACACCTTACGCCGCCTCTGCCCCAGACTAGTGTGAAGGATTTGCATCATTTCTCCATTACTAATCGCAACTCTCGAATCCGGTGGCATGTTGCCAAGGGTCTCCCAATGTTCGATTGAATATATAGATTTAGAGACCTTACCATGTGTTGAATAATTTCAATCTGAACAATGACAAGTCACACATGAAGACCCACAGCACCTCCCAAAAGGCAGTGACCGAAACTTTTTGTAAGATGCGAAGGCGAGTATGGGTAGCAAGCATACTTCCCCAAACAAGAACTCAGCGACTTCCAAATTCATCTCATGTGATGTCCAGATTAAATCCAGTTCTTGTTTCTGGCATCATCACAGAAAATGTCCTTTGAGCAGATGTTAATGACACACTGCTTTGACATGCAAACAGTTATTGTGCAGCATAATGGTTGTTGTTACTGATGCCACCTGATCGGCAAAGGCCAGATAGAGGCCTATGAAATTCATCATGGTAAAGGGCTAAGTGACACCTGTCGTTATCTGTAGCTTTCACAGCACCATACAGGTAACAGTACAATTTGGCTCGTTTCCACAATTTTGAGGGAGAACACCTGGGGGGGATCAAGGGCCTCCCACCTCTCTTCCCCTTCCACCAACCACATGAGAGGACTTGCGGATCAACAGCTATTTAGAGCACCCCCATGCCGCGTAGGCACTACACATTTACAAAGATCAATGCCTTCTCTGGGATTCGAACCCAGGCCCTATAGCACAGCAGTCAGCGTCACTCACAGCAGTCAGCATCGCTAACCACTATACCGGATGGGTGACGCAGCCTTGAGATCACAGTAAAAAGTGATATCAGTCCCCCAGTAATCTGTTTTAGCAATTTCTCTCACTGTTGCTTCTTGAGAATAAAAGGTAAAAAAAATGCAATGGGCAAACTATTTTACTCTTGAATTATAAGCTTGTTTATATTTTTAATTCATCTAATTAGCATGATGAATTAATATGGGAAATTAACTTTGGTATGCTTTGATATTTATCAACTAAAAAAATAACAGAATTGTGTTAATTTATCCTATTTCATGAAAATTAAATTTAAAGACAAAAATTTTCAACAGAGATAAAAATAAAAACTCCAAGACAAATTAGGACCCAATACTAACGCAGCCATTTTAGACATGATCATAGGAAAAACATATCTATACTAATAATGAAACACTGTAAATCTTTTATATTGCAAAACAAAGCAATAATTTTTTTTTTTTTTTTTTTTTCGTTTTTAGGAAAAGTACCACATTTTTTAAAAATAAAGCTACTAAACTACATAATTTGGATCCATTAGTATTAAATGTGATAGTACTTATCAAAATGGTTAAAATTGTTGATACATTTTTTTTTCAATTTTTAAAAAATATTATGTAAATCAGAAAAAAACAAACAATCAATGTGAAAAGATATTTTATTATGGAATTTACATGCACGAATCATTGTCTACATGAAACTCTTCAGAAAACAGAAGAGCAGCACAATCGCATACCAGTCACAACATTGCAGGAACAAATCTAAATGAGCTAAATTTACCTCCTTTCAACTTTACTTCATCGGAAAAAATTTTCCAAAATAGGTGATATTTACAATTGAAGAAAAAAAATTTTTAAAATTCATTTTCAAATAAAATTATGAATTGAAATCCCCATGCACAACAAATGAAGCAAAATTATCTAAAATAGCTTGTTACACAACAGCAGTCATTATAAAGTAAGTACAGTGGTCAGGAACTCTCATACTAATTTCATGATAAGCCCAGAATAAGACACCACTGAGTGTCCTTTTTCATTAAAAAACACTATGACATTTTGCAGGAAAATTCAATATTCTGGATAATTGAAGAATACCAGCAAAAAATAATCAGAAGAATTATATACACATAATTAACAAAAACTGTTCATCCAATTGATTTACGAATGGAAGAAAACATACAGCTAAAAATGATCCAAAAACTAATTGCAATGAAATAAATAATCAAACTAAATGTTCAGAATCCCATTATGAAAAGTGCTGCTTTTGACACTTTGAAACTACAACACTCTTCTTTTACTTTAAACAAAAATCAAACATGAAGGGAAAAAAAATTATGTATTCATTGGTAGAATTTTATACTTATAAAAAGGGCAAAATATGTGATGTTTGATTTGAGAGGTTTCTTAATGTACTACTGACAAATATTTTACATATTATAAGTTGCATACCACTAACGTAATGGATATTTTTCTATTCAGCAAATTTAAATGATAGTTTTGAAACTATGCTACCATCATTATAAAAACAAACACAATATTCACTAGCAAAATAAAAACAGATTATGAAAATAACATTAAAAAATTGAAATATAATCCACAGTGATATGAAGCAAATATGAAATTTATAAATTCTATCATTTTTCAAAAAATAAAATTCACATGCATTATGAAACAAGTTTTATTGGTATGTCACTTTTAAAGTGAAATATAGAGTTTTTTTTTTTTTTTTTTTTTTTACTTATTTATTTAATAAATATATAATAAAACAAATTTTGCTCCAATTGTTGAAGATTAAAATAATAAATATATGAAAAATAATAAGTATGAAGTAAAATATTTTGCACCGTGGTTATAACATAATTATATCACTTTATACATGAATTATTGCTCTGCTAATACAATATTGCTTTGCAAATACATATTATTTTTAAGATAATACTTTTATAAAATGCTTTGTGTCAAACGCAACATAACCCTCACATCTCCTAAACTATTTCAATTTAATTTTCGTAGACAAAGGTATCACTCATAAAGCTTATCGTTGTTGATTTTAAATAAGATAAAATATTTTTATACATTTCTCCACCACAATTATGTACACAAAGAGAATACTTAAAGGTAATACAAAATAAACGACCTTTTGAATGTCATTGATCTACTAATTAGGAATAATGTCCTTAGAAAACATGAAAATATCTTTAAAAAATACTGAAGTCAATTTTAAACATGACATTGAAATTAATTGGCATCAGAAATGATTACCCATTTCATACCCAAATATACTTTTAAAAAATATGTATTAAGGTAATGTTCAAGATTTATATCCATTAAGAAATTTAACATCATGTGAGAAAACAAATTAATAAACACAGCTAGAAATTCATAAATAAATTATAAATATATATTTCAGAATGTATACTTTAGAATATGTTAAATAATGATCTCCAAATTAAATTCAAATTTCAAACTTGAAACAACAAGAAGAATGAAACATTTATAAATTTTCTTCAACATAGCAATATATTTAAAGCATAGATTTTAAGAATTATATGTGAATTTTCTTCAATAAAAAATAACACTTAAAGTAAACATTTCAGAAATTTTGGATTGATTCTGATGTTTCTAAAATAAAAATAGCTATCACGTTTGTGTTTTTCAAAACAATATGTATAAGAGAAATAAAGTTCATCTTTTGCAAAATTAAAAACTTAAAATAAAAAAATTTAACTTATTTTAAATCTCCAAAACAATTGATATTAAGAGTGCTGTGCAAAACCACATTCAAGAAATAATTTTCATTAGAAATATTTTGTAACAAATATTTTAACAGCTTTATTTATTAATATAAATTAGTTTTATTCTGTCATACTAAGAGTAATATCTATACACAATAAAAATATTTTTAAAATTTAAAAAAAAAAGATTATTTGACACTTCAAAGTGCATAGGACTCCAATGTAAGGCAAATATTTTATAAAAGCTCATTCCAATACACAAAACAATTTACAGTTGAAGAAAAAGACAATCTTTTGTTAAGCACAAAAGTAACAAATTTCCTTTCCTCACAATTACAGAACAAAAATGGGTGTAAACAGGTCCTTGCAATCAGTTCATTCACACATGTAGAGAAAAATCACATTCATTCATCGTTTTAGCCCCTCCTAAGGAAGGAGCATTCTCGATGCTTGAGTTTTATGTACAAATAAAAGACGAAAAAATCGGTGTGCACAGCTGATCTCAGGTCGGGAGAGGTGCATGCCTGGCCATCTGGTTGAAGATTATAAAGTATCTAGCCAGGTGAGATGTTATGTTCCAGTATGGTTGGGAAGATTAACCAGCAATGTCCCATCCTCCATCATATTCACTGACTGAGAACCTGGAACAGCTGGCATGGCCAGAATGGTCTCCGTCTCCTCTTCATCCTTAGAGGAAGAAAAAAACTATTCATTTCACTTTACCTCTGGATAAATATTTATGAAAAGACTACATTTGATCTATTAATAAGTTGTTTTGTACAGAAATATTTTATTCAAAATTTTGCATTTTACAATCGATACACAAACATTAACTATTTACACACTGAAAATATTTCTTTCCTTCATAACCATCAGATATTTTTATTGAAAGTCAGAACACCGAATTGTAAGTTTTTTTTGAAAAACTCCAGAAGTAGTGTACAAAAATTACTATGCTAATTCAAAATTATATACACTGAAGAGCCAAAACACATTATGAACACTTACTTAATATCAAGTTGCACCACTTTTAGCCTGCATGCCTCGACATGGATAACACAAGTTCTTGGTAGATGACTGGAGACAGTTTGTACCAATTGTCTAAGCAGCAGCCGCATCAAGTCAAGATTTTCTGACATGAAGATATTTTATCGTTGAGCTGCATTTCTATGAAAACCCAAATGTGCAATATCAGATTAAGATTCACTGAGTTAGGCGGCTAGAATATTAACTGGAATTCATCTTAATGCTACTCAATTTCTTCTAACACAATTCTACCCTTTTGACATGAGACAATGTCCTGCTAGAAGATCCCATTTCCAGTTGGGAAAACAGATGTCATATAAGGGTGCAACTGATCTGCAACTTTCACATCCCTTCTACCTACCCCTAAAGATCGCAGAGTCATTCATGAGAATGTTCTCCAAAGTATAATATCACCATCACCAGTCTGTGCACATGGAAGGAACAGTGGAAGATAGTGCCACCTTACACAACCATCTATGTGATGAATGAGAAATTGTGAATCATCCAACCAAGAAACTCTTTTCCACTTATTTATGGTGAAGGTTTCGGAGCACACTCTAGGCATGGCCTGGCCAACAGAAGCCCAAGAGTGGGATGTTTGCAGTGAAGCCCCATACCAAACAGTGTCTGCTCAACTGTATGTTCTGAAACACTTGTACTTGGACCTGCATCATATTGGGCTGTCAATGGACCCACTGGCGCCAAATTTGCTAGACCAAACATGCCAATTTCTGGCATCTTTTTCTTTGATGACGCATGGGCATCCAACAGTTAGGTGTCAACTTCTAGTTTTTCTACCTTTTATCCACTTTGCACAAATACTAAAAACAGCAGAACACAATCAACCTACCAGTCATGCTGTTTCGGAGATATTCGTTCCGAGTCTTCGGACCATTACAAGTTGCCCCCTTTCAAATTTGCTTAGACATGCCGCCTTTCTCCTCACTTGCAAAAGTAAGAGCAAGAATAAATAGCTTACCAACTCGAGCAGCAATTAAATACCACTTTCTCTTAATCATGCAGCTTCCACGTCATCCAGATGAGTTCAATGAAAAATGTTTGGGTGTGTTCATAATGATTTGGTTTGATGGTGTATATTTTAAATGTTTGTTTTGCTCTTAAAGTTATTCTATATTTTGTAAGAGCATCGACTTTCAAATCAGCAATTACGAGTTCATCAATCACGCTGTGATCCAATTAGATAACAATCCTAGAGGAGGATAAAGCCACTTAATGTCCTCATGGTTTCTAAACCTAACTAAATGAAATGAGACATTTATTTTTGTGACTCTTCAACCAATTCTCAGCAGATGCATCAAAGAAAAGAAAAAAGAATGTCTTCCAGAAAGGATAAGCAGTACTTATTTGTACAACAAAAGAAAAAAATCTTGAAACAACCATGATTAAGTATTTTACCTCATTGAATCCAAAGCACTCCTCCATGTCTTTTTGCTTTTGCTCGAGCCTCCTCCTTTCTTGCTCAGCTTCTCTTCGGGCAAGTTCTTCTGTTTCAGGACTTGGTTCCAGTTCTTCACAAGAAGTAGTAGGGACTTCTGAGACAACCTGAGAGTCATCTGCACCAGGGAAAAAATATACAAAAATAATTAAAAGAATCTAGAGCAAAAGATATTATTTGTTGAATTGGCAAGTAAAAAACGTGACTAGAGAAAAATCAAATTAAATTTTTAAATGTCTCATACACTATTTTTTATATTAGAAAATTTAAAAAGCACAAAAAATAAAATATTTGATTCTGAAAATTTTTAATAGACAATAGCAAACTCTGGAAGCCATAACTTAATACTTATAGTAATAACAAGTTTAAGGATGAAATAATAGATTCATTATTGCTTACCTTTAGTTTAGCATGCACATAATATAAAAAAACAACACTTCTATACATTCACCATAGATTTAGTAACCAAAACAAATTTTATTTTTTGCAAGTGAACCGTTGGGTCGAACATAAAGTAATACAGGATAACATGCCTTAATTCGATTTTGAAAATTTTTTCTTTACTTTTTATAATTGTTCTGATCATCCATTCCATTAGATTAAACTTCTTTAAAAATTATTATTAGCTAATCATGTTTAGTAGCATCCTCTATGGTAAGAAAGTTACTTTTTTTGTAATTATGTTTTAAAGTAAGTGGTAACTCACTGGAGTTCATAAACAAAAACAATAAAGGAGATGTAATGATCCAAAAGAAAAGATGTAAACTGGTCTTGTAATAAACAGTTAAATAATATATGTAAACAAACAATAATATACAGTAATACCCCGAACTTAAGCAATAGGTGGGACCAAGTGATAAACACGTAAATCAGAATATAAGTTCGCATATAAATATATATAAATTATTTTTAGTTAGAGCTTGAGAAAATAATGCTATTATATGATGGAGAAATTAATGAATATACAATTTTTCACACTTGATTATCACACCAAAATTTTAACATAGTTTCCATTTCAGCGATAATACTGTGATGTTTATGAATGATAGTTCAACCTAGGGCAGGTTCAACTAGGTTAACTATAGACTAGGCATTTTTCAAAGTGTCGAAATTTTTTTTCTTTACTTTTAAAAACTGTTCTGATCATCCATTCCATTAGATTAAACTTCTTTGCTAATACACAATTTTTTTTATTTTTGAATGCATGTCTTTAATAATGCTTACATTCCAAAGATGAAGTTTTTTTTCTTTTTTGGTGCAGAAAAATCAGTTCTATTTTGTTTGGATGACATAGTCATCTCTCAAATCTGATTAGATACAATATATACAGTAAAATCTGGCGTATAACATGCACTTTAAGCACAAAAAATATAATAGAAATTTACAGGTACACATTATACGCAGGATATAAAAATAGCTTCAAAAATAAATAAAAAAAGAGATAAGCATAAAAAAATTAGACTTCTATATAAATCAAAATACTGTTTATTTAAAAGAAATGACATACATAATGAACTTAAAGGGTTGTTCAAGAATTGCTGTATATTTTTTCAAAAGTTTGGGATAACACCTCAAATAAATGACTTTAAAACATAAGAGCATTGGTTTGAGTTTTTTGCCGGATTTTACAGTTTTTTTAAACACAATATAATAATGTAATAATAAACACATACTTTGTACATTAAGAAATAACAAAAAATAAATAATAGGTAAGCGTTAACTCTGCACCATACATCCTAACATGTACATTAGCTAAATAGGAAACAAGGAGTGAGTAATCTAGTTGTGTAGCGCTCCAATGAAATTTGAAAATTGCGTACTCCCAGTTCATGTAAGTCGAGGTACTACTGTATTCTCAAAAGAAAACTTACTTCCCATTCATGAGAGCCACTCTTTTAATTAACATGGTTCAAACTCTGACATCCCTTAATCCATCAAACTGCATCCCATCCATTCAACTAGTTTTAATTTTTGTTCTCCAGAGAAGTGATGGAACATTTCAAGTTGCATATTTGCCATATCAACCTTTTTGAGTTAGGTTTTTATGAAAATATTGCAAAAACAAATCAAGAGATTTGTTCAGTGAATTCAATGTCAAGATCAACATCAGTTTACAATTTCTGAGAAGGAAATTTCAATTTCATAGATGAACATAAAAATGACTGATAATGATTTCAAAGCATTGGTTAACTCAGAATCCTATTTCATAAGTGAACATCTTAGCTGATAAGAAATCCATTGTGTACAAACAGTAATGACACCCAAAATTGCTAGGAAAGGTTTCTTGAGCTGGTTTCATGGGAAGTTGCAGCTTCAAATCATCATCAGAAAATAAATGCTTGAATCATAAAATGAAAAACTGATTTTTTTTTTCCTTCATGCTTAATGACTGGGAATGAAAAAGAGGACACTTTATCCTAATGCTGCTTTAAAAAGAAAATTATTGAGCTAAAAAGCAAAACCCATTCCCACTGCAAAACCAGGATTGCATCTAAAAAAAGATTTTGTTTTGCATTTGATGGGACATGGTAAAATGGTCTATTTTAAACAGTTTGACAATAACCCAACTATCACCAGAGACATATACAATTGACAATTTAAAATTAACTTCTTCACTAAACAGTCCATTTTACCAAATGGATCGAATTAAAATTCCTCAGAAAAAATCATGTCTGGCATATAAATCATGCATCTTAACTATTATCACTCAAAACACCATACCTTTTCTCATACGGCAAGAGCGCACTGGTCTTCCTCCTCGTTTTGGGGATTCTGTCTGTACTTCTTGTTGAGGTTCCACTATTTCAAGTACCTTTCGCTTACGACCTTGGCGGGTTGCTGATGCTACATCCTTCACCGCTTCTTCCTTAATTTCCTCAACTAAAGTTTAAAAAATAAGAAATCTCCTAAAATTACAAAATTAATGAATTTTTTACTATTATTGCAGAACAAAATTAGAAAATTTAAAACATTATCAAAAAATAAATCCAAAAATTTTTAAAGTTATAAATTAAAAATTTGCAAGAAATTTTTGAATTTAAAAGTTAAATGCAAACAGTGAATAACCTTTAATCTGTTTAAGTAACTCATTTGTTGGAGTTGAGACAGGAGTTTTCCTAGGTCTTCCCCTGCGACGTGCTGGAGTGGAAGGAGCTGAAAAATAAGGCTACAATTTTTAAAAGATTCTGTACCACTGAGATAAAAAAAAATCATTTGTTTAAAACATTAACATAATCTAACAAAAAAAATATCTATAACATTATCAATAACCCTTTTGGATAAATCTTACACAAAATATTTCATGATTTTCAAAAAGTATGAAATATTTATTTTTTAATATCTGTAGGAGTTATAATGTTTTAAAAGTAAGTAATGTTTAAAAGCAGTTTAAAAGGGATGTCTTATTAAAACTCATTATGCATAAAATGTTTTATTTTTATTAGTATGATTAATTCCCACTTTGTACTGAAAATTCAACACCTTTAGTAAAAAATAAAAAGTTTTCTAAAACAATTTCAAGTATTTACACTTAAAAGAAACAAAATAAAAACAAAAAGTGACTCCTTTCAAATGAACAAGCATAACATTACTGCAATTTATTCTCTTTTAAACATAATATTAATTGCAGATTTCAATTTTTTACTACCAATTTTGTTATCGGGATTTAAAAATGAATATAATAAAGTGCTTTTACTACATACATATTTTATAATTTTACATAAAACATGTATATAATAATAGGAGTTTATTATATTCATTTTTATTTAATACATATAGAGTAAAATATATATTTTGATATATATGTTAACGTTAAAAGTGTGAAACCTGTTACTTTATAGAATAACTAGGTATTTCGTGAAGTAAATAGACAAGCCAGTTATAGTACCGTAAAATCCAGCGTATAATGCGCACCTTGAACACAAAAAATGAGATCGAAATTGAAGGGGGCACGCTATACGCTGGGTATAAAAACAATAGCTTTAAAAATAACAAAAGAGATGAGCATTAAAAAAATTACTTCTACATGTATTTAAATACTGTTTATTTAAAAGAAATGACTTGCCTTACGAACTAAAAGAGTTGTAATTCTAGAAAAAAACTAATTATTTTAAAGGTCTGGGATAATACCTCGAATAAATGACTTCACAACATAAGAGCAATGTATACTAATACTTCAGATTTCTTCGTAAAAAAGGGAGTGCGCATTATACGGCGAATATGTTACCTGAAATTTGCAGGAAATCTGTGGTTTGACTCTGAAGGGAAGCACACAGTAGTTGTATTTTTAAGTTAATTAAAATATTTCTGCATCTCTGGAATCACCTCGATTCCATAAAAAAAAATACATATATACTAAACCGCCTCTGACGTCGGGACCAATGAAAAATGAACACGATTTGCAATGACGTCAGATACGGTTAGCAGTTAACACAGATAAATCTGCATGATGAAAGGAACAAAGGCCAACAAGCGGCCCCCTCATGCAGATTTCACATTCATACTTCAAAAGAACAAAAATTACACAATACCAAAAATTTCGTCACAAAATTTGCTTATAGCCTCTTAAGGTAAGGGTTTAGTAAAAATGTCAGCAATATTATTTTTACTATTAATATACTTTATTTCAAAAAACTGACTATCTACTAAATTTCTCAAAAAATGAAATTGGACGTCGATATGTTTTGTCTGATGGTTTTCAACAGGTGAACGGGAGAAATTTATAACGGCTTGATTATCACAATAAATAACCGGTAGTTCAGAACAGTTTAATTTTAGCATCAAATTACATTCATTAATTACATTTTGAATCCAAATAATTTCTTTTGCAGCTTCCATTAAAGATATATATTCCGCTTCCATAGTGGAAAGACTAACACATTTATGTTTAAATGTACGCCAGGAAATAGGGACATTATGTATCATTACAATTAATCCTCCTATAGAAACACAATCATCCCTATTTGCTGCAAAATCTGAATCAGAAAAACAATTTAACTTTAATCTCTCAACATGAGATAAATTTAGTTTTAAATCTCTCATGTCACTTAAATATCCTAATAATTTCAGTAAAATATTCCAATGCTTTATTCCGGGAGATTCTTGAAATTGGGAAAGGATGTTAACAGCATAACTGATATAAGGCCTGGTTTCGATTTGCAATAAATGACAAGCAACCTAAAAGATTGCTATAAGGAAATTTAGACATTTCTTCTACTTCTATAGCATTTGATAGGCAGTCTAATTTAGACAGAACTGCTCCTTTTGCAATAGGAAGTGAAGCATGGGGAAAATTATATTTAAAAAATACTTTACAAATTTTATCAATGTATTGCTTCTGGTGAATAAAATACTGTCCATTTATATCAGAAAATTCAATACCAAGTAATTTCTTAATTTTTCCCAACACTTTTAAATCAAATTTACTTTGTAACAAAGATACAACATTATCAATATCATCTTGTGATTTACCAAACATTACAATGTCATCAATATATACTATCAAAAGAACATTTTCCATATAAATATAAACACAATTGCACCAATCTAAATTTTCAAGGGCGTTATCAAATTCATAATACCATTCTCTTCCACTTTGATGCAATCCGTATATTGCCTTTTTTAAAAGACAAACATGGTTAATTTTATTCAAGCTTTAAAGACCTTGAGGTTGTCTCATATATATGCGTTCATTCAAATTAGCATATAAATAAGCACATTTTATATCCAACTGACAATGAGTCCATTTTAATATAGGCATACAAATAAGACAAAAAACAATCTAACAAGAGAAAAATTTACTACGGGACTAAACGTTTCATCATAAGCTTCTCCCTTTTGTTGGTTATGCCCTGTGCAACCAATCTAGCTTTGTACTTACAAATTTTGCCTTTACTATCAGTTTTTTTAAGCGTATAAACCCATCTACATCCTATAACTTTAGAATCTCTTGAGGGGCAGGAACTAATTCCCATACATCTCTTTCTTTCGTTACTTTAATTTCCTTTTTCATTGCATCTTGCCATTTATCAGACTGGGGAGAGTTTTTAGCATCTTTAAAATGTCTAGGGATCAAAATTTCAATATTCGAAGCTTCAGGAAGATTAGCGTTATGATCTACAGTTGAATTGAAGTCAAATAAACTTTTATCATATAGTATATCATTATCTTTACAATATTTTTCTACATCATTAAATGACCTTAATCTAACATATTTATCTTTAATACGATAATAAATATCATACCTTTTACCGTTTTGATGCAAGATTGCATCTCTGTAAAAAGGAATTGAACTGCATAATTTTAAATTAGATGCGTTTTCAGCTGGAGCGTTTACTCTTGAGCTATCCCCAACTACAGCTTTACCCGATTCGTCAGGATCATCATAAATAATGTGATAAAAGGATTATTAAATTTAAATTCCATCCATTCCGTTTTTCTACTATTAGGGTTAGGGAAGTTTAAAATGCCATTTGAAACTCTTTTAGATTCATCAAAAAGTACGTTACAAGTTTCAATGAACTTCTTCTCATCCTGTAACCAAATACAGTATCCTCTAGTAGAACAAGCATAGACAAGCATTATTCCATGTTTTGCACGTAAATCTAATTTATTCCTGAGCTGCTTGGGAGTTCCCACATAAACATGGCATCCAAATACCTTAAGATTTGATACAGTTGACTTACGACCAAAATAAAGCTCATACAGGGTTTTATCTTTAAATTTATGACAAATTCTATTTTTAACATAAGTAAAACAGACTAAAGCTTCTGCCCAAAAACACTTTTCAATTCCACTGGTATTAAGCATAGCCTTAACACAATCCATAGCAGTTAAATTAAATCGTTTGCATACACTGTTTTGTTCAGGTGTGTAAGTATTTGTCCTCCAACATCTAATACCTAGTTCATTTAAATGTTTGGAAAATTTAGAATGACAAAATTCCATACCATTGTCACATTGTACACTTAATATTTTACGATTCAAAACTCTTTCAGCATTAGCTTGAAAAGATTTAAAGTATTCAAAAGCTTGAGATTTTTCTTTAAGAGGAAAGCAGGTTACCATTCTGGAAAAATCATCAGTGATGGACAGAAAATATTTAGCTCCACCACATGATACAACAGGTAAAAGACCACATACGTCCATGTGTACCAACTGTAAAGGTCTAGTACTTATTCTACAAATAGGTTTAAAAGAGACATGTTTCGTTTTAGCTAATTTACAACTTTCACAGTCTAATTTCTCATTTTTAAATTTAGGTAAACCATTTACTGCCGAAACTTTACTAGTTTGGACTAAATAGTCAATATTCATATGACAAAATAGATTATGCCACAGCACAATATTTCCAGAATAATGCTTATTTCCCTCTTTTACATTACAACTTTCTACATTGTTATACACATCTTTAACATGATATTTGGGTTTTAAGAAATACAAGTCATTGAATATTTTGGCAAAGAATAACTTCTCGCCTTTGGGTACAAAAAACAATAATATACCATTCTCACGTTTAAAGGTACAATTTGCTTTCTCTAATAAAGGCGCTGATAACAGATTTCGTCTCAATTTAGGTGAAAACATAACGTTTTTTTAAAGTAATAGAATGCTCTCTTCCATTTAACTTTATATAAAATTTAACAGTACCTATACCTTCTATTGGACTTTCTAATCCACCTACGGCTAATGACATAGTTTTACCCTCTATATTCTTTAAATCACTAAACAAATTTATATTATTGCAGAAATGTTGCATAGCAGCAGTATCAATAATCCAATAGAATTTATCAATTACTTCATTTACCTTAGTCTCCGTAACAAAAATTTCATTTTTACCTTTTTCTTCAAAACAATTTAAATTAGATGCACTAAATTTTGAGGAATTAGAATTTAAATATTTACAATTTCTCTTTAAGTGCCCTTCTTGTTTACATAAATAGCAAGGCCCTATTCTATCTTTAATTTTAGATTTCTAAAATTTAGACTTATTTCCCTCCGGTTTTGGTTTAAAATTTTCAGAAACATTCTGTTGTTTAAATTTTCTAGTAGCATAAGCACTAACAGAATTGTGTCCTGATTGCTTGGAAAGCACAGTACATATCATTTAATGGATGTTTGACATTTTTTAATCTTTCAACCATCTTTCGAATTCTGGCTATAAATACAGCAATACTTTCAGTGTCTGGATTGAACTTGATAGAGAAAAACTCATCTAATAGTCGTATAACAGATGCTCTGGAAACGGGTTCAAACAGTTCCTTGAGAATAATCCAAGCTTTAGATGGATTTGTAGGGGAAGATATCAAAGTTCTGTATTGCTCGTCAATACCGTAGTATATTGTTGCTAGAGCTCTATCCTGTCGCTGTTTATACTCGGACTTGTCACGTCTTGTTGCAGTAGTCTCATCCAGGGTGGTTCCATACCTTCTATAAATGACCAGCAACCTCTTTCCAAAAGGAGGAATTTCATATTCTCCTTCCACAAGTTCCAGTTCGACTTGTTAAGTAGTTGAATACGCTCTACACCAGCAGCCTCCATATTCAAAATTTTAAAGTGGAAATTGATGATAGCCGGCCCCTGTCAAAAACCTTTGTGAAGTTAGCATTCAAAGAGTTCAGATGCAGACCTTTTTAGAAAAACTGGATCTTCAAGAGTCAGGTCACGTCAAAAGACTGGGCAGCACTGTTGGTTTCCTTCCAAATGTACAAGGTTAACTGAGTCAACGCCAGCTTACTACTGTGTTGGTCGGTTAAATGGGTCAAGATCTGGGCCTATAACCTTTTCTGCTACCTGAAATTGCAGGTAACGTGTGGTTTGACTCTGATGGGAAGCACACAGTAGTTGTATTTTTAAGTTTATTAAAATATTTCTGCATCTCTGGAATCACCCCGATTCCATAAAGAAAAATACATACATATACTAAACCGCCTCTGACGTCAGGACCAATGAAAGACGAACATGATTTGCAATGACATCAGATACGTTTAGCAGTTAACACAGATAAATCTGCATGACGAAAGAAACAAAGGCCAACAGAATACACCCAAAATTTAGAAAATTAAGCTTAAAAGTATGCGCATTATACACCAATTATATAAAATTATAGAATTCTACAATTTAACTAGGTATTCTATAGAATAACGATTACTTGATCGTTTAAGCATGAAATACAACACTCTAAAGTTCTTTGAATAGATTCTAACTGCTTTAGTCAGTTTTGAATTGCTTATAAGCTCTTCTTTGCAATGAGGTATATGTGTGTGTGCACCCTTCATTTTGTTGCTTTTAAACGTAGAATTTAGGCAGTGTATTTATGTTAGCGATTATTTACATCTTGGATTATTAATAAATATTTTTGCAACATATCTTCAAACAATGACTTCTACAGGAATGGGTGACCAACCTGTAAATAAGAAAGATTTAATACAAGATTTGAAGCTTTATTAAATATGCATGGGACAAAGACAAAAAGGGCTGCACTATAATATCCTTCTAGTTCAAGGAGTAAAAAAATTAATTGTGCCAGCATCATGTGGAAAGCATATTTTTCCCCCCTTTCTATAACTAATGTTAGCAAAATGAGCAATAATAAGTCATATCATCTGATTTTCCTTATTTATCAATTAACATAGGTATAAAATATATTCTTCGAGAGTTTTTAGCTCTTTATGATCAATTAATTTATAAAATAACTTTGAAATTGTATATTTTTCACATTTTAAGTTGTCTATCATTAGTTATTTCATAAAATAACTAGTTATTTCATGGAATATCTAGGTAAAGTATGAAATTTTTCATCTATTACATACTTTAACTGACTTGTTTAGTTATTTCATGAATTACCCAGCTATTCTATGAAATAACTTAATTATACACTTAAAAGGTAACTTATATACATATATATAAATAATCTCAAGGGACTTTACTACATTGTATTATTGAAGTTTTCAATCACATAAATCCAAGAATTTGAAAGTTAAAAACTACTTAACCCTCCAAGCCGTCTGCACGTAAAATTCCGCCATTCCAGAGATGCTTTTTCTGCCTTCAAACAAGATTCTCAAAAGCGTTCGAGCCGCATTCTTAAAAATACAGCTCAACCGCTTTTGAGAAAACCACCTGAAAGCAAAAAAATATGTGCGGTGCATTTTTGAAGCATCTCCAGAATGGCAAGATTTTAAGTGCAAACCGCTTAGAGGGTTAATAAAACTTAAAATAAACAAAACATTTTAAGCATAAAAGCAACATTATAGCATTATCCAAATATATTAATAGCATTTTAACATTATCAGAACATACAAATGAATGCTAAGTATTTTCATTATGCATGATTTTATATTGATATATTTATAATCTAATATTATACTTTTAAGTTATAATTAAAATTTTCAATCACATTAAGCTGAGAAATTGCTTTGATTTAAAACTTAATTCTTCAACAACTGACTATATTTGAGCTTCAATTCTTAAAAAATATTTCTTGTATAATTAAAATGAATAAACAATATCACAAATATCTTTAGCGTAACAAAAAATAAATTCATTAGATATTATATTTTTACAAATACAAGTTAAATTTTAAATTAATTTAAACATTACTTTAAAGACCTTAAAAATACTTCCAACTAGGTTTCAACACGTTAATTAAAAACAATGTACCATACTTATATGAATCTGATGCACTTTTTTTTTCTCAATGTTAATGCCACTGAAAATCGCGTGTCGCTTAGAATCAAAGGTTGAAAGAATTTTTGGATATAGGAAATTGAACATGATACTGACGGTTTGAGCAACTACACATTCATGTAAAGATTTTAATACTGATAAAATAAATTAGTTATTCACTTATTAGTTTTCCCTTTTATTTTTTTTTTAATTTCGTAAACATCCGATATCGAAAGTAATTTTACATTTATTTTTTCACAAAATAGGCTAAGAACTGATGGCGGCTTGAATTCGAATAAATACAGTAAGTTCCATAACTCTGCTGCCATAACTAAATTTTACAACATTTTGTTAGATAAACACCAAAAAGCAACATTAGCAAAATATTTATATTAATATTTTGTTCAATAACAAAATATGATTGTTACATAGGTGAGCCTAAATACTGAAACAGAATGATCCATACTAAATAGAACAGTTAACCAAATAGAAAAATATATATTGAATTTATTTATATATTTTTTTCAGTCTTGTTTAATGCTGTTCTATTGGAGTTCCAAAACTTTACTTCCTCGTCTTGAAAGCAGAATAAATATTGGAATGTGCAAACAAACTTTAAAACACATTAAATATTCATAAATCAACATAGAAACTTTAATATAGAACTGCACATTGATATGCTAACAAAGCTGATATACAAAGATAACTGCAAGAGAAGTACTGCTATTGGTTGTATTTATAATACAAAATATAAATAAAATATTTTTCTTTACAAAGTAGCACTACTTTTTAGTGATTAAAATTATGCCTATACAATATATTTCCAGAATTTAAAATGTTTGAAAATTGTTGTATAATGTACTTTTTCTATCTTCTTATCAGTATTGGTATATAATTATTGGATAATGTATTAATGTGCAATTGCGGATGGAAAAATCAAAAAATTTTATATAGTAACGAAGTATAAATGATTAAACATAAATAACATTTATACTTAAATATGCAATGTTGCTATACCTAACAAAAATGTAATAAAAATGTACCTGGGGAAGAAGGTGTTGGTACAGCCTCTCCAATGGCTTCTGCAACTGCATTGGCAAAATCATCATCTTCTGGAGCCTCCTGCAATGTGGGCAGAATAGTCGCATCACCATTGCTGGCTCCTGGTTGCACTTGAAGCTCATCGGTGGTAGATTGAGCAGTGCCAGGAGGATGCAAATGAATCACCTCAAATACAACCACCTACAGTGAAAAGCATACAATGTAAAATAAATGTAAACTTTTGCACTAATATCCTACTATGGAAAACACAGATTTATTTGGGGCGAGGGAGGAATAATAAGGAATGTAAAGTTCTAATTTGATTTGACAAATGGTCACAACATGCACAGAAAGAAGAAGAAAAGAAAGAGATTCTTCACCTGCTGTCCATCCTCTGTCTGCTGAACAGTACCCTGCTCCGAGATTGTGACTGCACCAGAGAAAGGAGGGGCATCAACATCTTCCTCTTCCTCCTCTTCCATATAATAGACTTCCTCCTCCTCACCATCTGGTTGTTCACCTGGACCTTTGGGTTCCCCAATCTTCAAGGCTTCCTCTTTCTCAGCCATGGATGCCTCTGGGTCATGAATGGCCAGATGGCGGATCAGATTGCCCTGAGCATAAAAACTACAATAAGATAAAGGATAGTCCAGCACATCCATCCCATGGAGATTGATGTCTTTTGAAGCAAAAGTTACGATTTCACAAACCCTTTTTGTTCATCTATACATTGATGGCCTATAAAGGCCCATTATACACCTCTTTCATACATTCTTTTTTTTTACATGATTTTGAAATAACATTGTTCACCAACATACTTTTCTGCACAAATTTTTTGTCCTAGCACAAATCCCTCCCCTAAACTTGTTACATTTTAATTTTGACAGTGCAATCAGAAGACGGATGATTTACGCCTACATATGTGTACATTTTTGCTCTACTCCACTGCTTGTTTACTGTGCATTCTTGAATCATGGGAAATACCTGAATTTTAAAAGTACTTTTTCCTTTATTCTGTTGTTCTTGAAAACAGCATTTTATACTTAAGTATAATTGTATTTTGTGAGTTTAAGTGTTCAATTTATAGGATGCAAGAATTTTAATAACATTCTAAAAGATGATGTTTAAATTAAAGTTGTTTTTTAATTCGATGGTGAAATTTCCATTATATTTTGTGTTGATGATAATTTTTTATAATTAAAATGGTAATATTGCAGCAATCATGGTTTCAGCGGGGCCAAAATTCGAGTGCCTGAAGATCTGGGGGCCAAGATCCAAATATTCAAATGTTGTTTTTACTGCCCAATACCACCTTGTTGATTCAGTTACTCTATCAGGGTATTATAGCAGCATTTAAAATGCACTACACAAAAAGAAAATTTATATATATATATAATCTAATGGAAGAAAGAAATTTGATAGTTGTGAAATTTTACGGAGTCGCATGGAGAAACTTTACGAGTAAATTTGGTGCAGCAGGATATCAAGAATTATATAAGCCAGAAACCAAATAAACGGCAGCTATTAACAGTAACAACAAAATAAGACAAACAGAAGCTGTTAATAATGAATGAAATTGTGCTAGACATATGTGACATATGATTGCCTCTTTTTGATCCAATTCGTAATAAACATGCACGCTTGTTATCAAGTAGTGATGATTAGTTGTTAGTTAGCATTTTTATTTCTAATTTCAATTTGAATTTTTATATTTCATATGTACTTACAGATTGAATTTTCACCGTACACTAATTTTACTTTCTTTGTAATAAAAGTGAATTGTGTTTTTGTTTTATAAATATGCAACATGGATTTCTTTATTACTTTTTTTGCACAGTTTTTTTTGGAAAATATATTTAGTTTTTTCATCTCACACACACAATTCTTAAAAGTTTTTGAACATATCCCCATTATGTATATATTTTTTTGTACAATGTTTTTTTTTTCGCACAAATTTCTAAGGAAAGTTATGTATTGTATAAAAAAAAGAGTTAGGTGTACATAACACACAAATTAGCCACTCTGACTGATCATAAAGCATAAAGTCCCTCAAATTTTGTGCTCTACAATGAAACCTGTCAAAACTAATATTAAGGTTATTTAAAGAACATGAAATTTCAGTAGAATAACTTTTTGATTTAATATTTTATCAGAGATGCACAATGGGATACAAACAACCTATACTGCCATTTTGAACGATGGTCAACAAGTAATATACAAAATATATCTACCAACTTTTGAAAATAGCAATAATACATGAATGATATTACAAGTAAATTTTTAAAATAACACATGAATATATCACATATTAAAAAAAAATACATATTACAAGTATTTGAAAAAAAACAATAAAAAATTTCACAAAGATATATAGATAAGGAAATTACTCATTGAAAATTTAAAGGAATGTATATAGTAATGCAAGAAAGTAGTGATTTTTTAATAAAGATACTTATGTAGGGTTAGATATATGGACTGTCACATCCCCTCCCCCTGTTACCTCGAGTGGAGCAGTCCACACTGACGTCAGACCCCACCAGGAGTGTCTGACAAAAGGACGACACACGGGAAATGACGGAGAAGGATGTTACAGACGCTAAGCTATTGAGGTAGGAGAAAGACATTTTATCTTTAATGTTTAATACATCTTTAAATATTTCATACTTCATTTTGTTAATAAATCATTATTCATACTAAGGTTGTAGTCATTTTCCCATATTTTGGGGGCTCGACCTCCTGCATATTAAGGAAAATCTCCTCTAGACAAGAGAAAAAAAAATTTTAAGACGCATTAATATTTTTCTTCAATGGACGCTATAGTGTTAAGAGTGTAACAACAGCTGCAGTTTGACTTTCTTTTTCTTGGATTCATATAGTGCCTCAGCATCAAGCTGATTTTTGAATTATTGTACGGAGTGCTCCCAACCCCAGGTAGGTAAAATTTAATTAAACGTATTTTTTGTTTATTTTGGCTTTCAAATTACTGTATTTAGTAGTTTTAACTTAGAGTGTGATAGGGAAATTTTGATTACAACCTTACACCGTCTATAAATTGTCAAAGGGATTAATTTTGTATATTAAGATGTCCCGTAAAAATATTAAATTAGGCAATATTCCCACAATTGCCAATTCATTGAAATGTGGTACAACTCGTTCTGTAGAAACATTAAATTCTATATTAGGATTCACCGAATTTGACTGTTCTTTACAAAATAAGATAAGAAATTTCTCCACATTCCCTAAAGTGTTTAGAGTCGAAAAACACAAAGAAAAAATTTTAACCGAATTCTCATTGCCTGATTTCATATCAGTAGCTAATTTGTTGCATTTAGACGTAGAAACAAACGAGAAAATTTATGCAATAGTATATTTAAAGCTTTGACGAACTTAGATGAATTCCAACAAACATTAAGTAACTCAGAAACATCCTCTTCTGAAACAGAAAACGTAGCTTATAATAGTGAGAACCAACCCACGTCTCAAAAACAAACAACAGTAGATCCCCCTTTTTTAAATAGGAATTTTTCACCGCAGTGAACAGGCCAACATTCCACTTTTCAACATCTGGTCAGCAACCCAACCCTGCCCTACCCAGCGTTCAAGGTTATTCTTTCTTGCCTGCACATCAAAACGTTTCATCTCTTTGTACACCAAATACTTTTCCTCCCCATTCAAATGATGCTTCTTTTACAGAGATGAATACCCAGTTTTGGACTTTATTGTGTGATATCTCAGCTACTAGCAGAAAAGTTACTAGTAAAGATTTTTATTCTGTAAATAGTTTTTTTCGCGATATTCAAGAAAATTTTGATTTATTCCCAGCTATCCGTTTTTCTCAAAAATTAATTTTTGCAAAACGTCTAGTATGTGGAACTGCTAAATCATTTCTTTTTTCACAAAGAAATTTAAACACCCATGTCATTTAAAATAGCTTTAATTGAAGAATTTTCGGATTCAGTTACTTCCATAGAAATTCACCGCGAATTAGAAAAAAGAAAAATGTATAAAACCAAGACTTTAATGCAGTATTTTAATTCCATGTGTGAATTAGCAAATAGATGTGATTCAAATATTGACGAAGCATCAATTATCCAGTACGTCATTAATGGAATTGATGGAACTCATTCGGATAAAATAATTCTCTATGATGCAACCTCATTTTCCGAATTTAAGCAGAAATTACGTACCTATGAAACTGTCATTAAAAATATGGGAATACATAACTCTAATTCACCAGATTTTCATCATTCATATGACAGCTGAGGACGTGATTCTAAACAACTAAGTTTCCAAGGAAAACCCACAAAATTTAGCGTTTCTGACACAGCTAAAAATCCCTAACATTGTTTTAACTGTAATGATATAGGTCACCTATCAAAATCTTGTCCTAATCATTCATGTGGCCCCAGATGCCTTTCATGTAATCTTTATGATCACAAATCATTTGAATGCCGACAAACTAATTTAAATAACATTTCTACACCACCTTCCGGTGTAAATGCTCTGCATGAATTGCCTTCTCCTATTAATATGTGTAAGGAAGTAACAATTTTTGGCCGTAAACAATGGACACAGGCAGCAATTTAACACTACTAAAAAATTCGACGCTTAAATATAGATGCACCACCACTAACACCACCTACATTAACATGTTTTGGTTTTTCGCGAATTAATTTGATAGGAACTTATGATTCTGAAATTACTATAAATGATCAAACTTTTCCAGTAACTTTTTTAGTTGTACCAAATTCTTGTACAAATTATGACCTCATAATGGGTTTTGACATAATTAAACAAACATATCTAAATGTATCACCTATAGGCATAATATTTTCACAAATTTTAAGACCATCTGACAATGTAAATGAAAATTTTATAATGACGATTCACCCACATTTGATATTGGTCCAAATGTTTCTCAACATAATTGAGCTGAAGTCGAACAACTGCTATCAACATACACGCCTAAAAAAACCAAAACTGTAAACATTGAGCTTGATATAACTCTTACAGTCAACGAACAGATATTTCACAAGCCCCGACATTTGCTATTTGCCAAACGAGATATAGTGGATGCTCAAGTTGATGATTGGGTTGAAAATGGAATTGTTGTGTCTTGTTCATCCCCTTACGCTAGTCAAGTTGTGGTAGTAAAAAAAAAAGATGGGATATCAAGAGTTTGCATTGATTATAGACGTTTAAATCGCAAACTTATTAAAGATAACTATCCTCTTCCTTTACTTGACGATATTTTAGATCGACTCCAAAATGCTAAAATATTTACTATAGATCTAAAAAATGGATTTTTCCATGTCGTGGTAAATGAAAGGAGCTGTAAATTTACAAGTTTTGTTACTCACAATGGTCAGTTTCAGTTTAGACGAATGCCTTTTGGATTAAGTACTTGTCCTCCCACCTTTATGCGGTACATAAATGACATTTTCCAACATCTGATTTCTAAAAGTATTGTTCACCCATGTATGGATGATGTTATTCTTGCTACTAATGAGTCCGAAGCCCTTGAATATCTAAAAATTGTTCTCAAGGTAGCTTGTGATTACGGACTCGAAAAAATTTCTTAAAAATGTCAATTTTTACATAATAAAATTGAGTTTCTTGGCCATATTACAAAAAATGGTAGATTGTTTCCTTCCCCTTTAAAAACTAAAGTGGTTATATTAATTATCCAGATCTTAAAAATATTTAAGACCTTCATCGATTTCTTGTTCTTACAGATTATAAAGACGCTTTTAGAAACAACGCCGCATGATAACTATATCGTAAAAAACAAATTTCTGTACAAAACAGTTAATGGCACCGATTTACTTGCGATACCTGATGAAATGCAGGCTAACGTCATTAAAACTTCGCATGAACGTGGCCATTTTGCTATTCTACACACACAAGACTTAGTAAAGACTTTTACATCCCACGACTTAAAGACTAAGTTGAAAAATGCATTCAAAACTGTGTTACATGCATTCTCACAAACCGCAAACGTGGTTAAGAAGATGGTATGCTTAACCCGATAGAAAAAAACGATTTACCACTCCATACATTTTGTCTAGATCATTTAGGTCCCCAAGGGACAACTTCTAAGAAATATAAGCATGTTTTTGAAGTGATAGATGCATTCAGTAAATTTACATGGACTAGATCTACAGACGCTGCAGAAGCCATAAATCTATTAGAAAACCTACAACATGTCTTTGGAAACCCCACAAGGATCATCACTGATAAAGGATCCGCATTTACTTCCTCCACATTTTTTCCTTCCTAAGCAGATTACTGTAATAAACAAAACATCCATCATATCTCCAATACAATTGGTCTTCCAAGATCTAATGGCCAAATTGAAAAACAAAATTCCACCATCATTGCTGTGCTGTCAAAACTTTCTGTGGTCAATCCTGAGAAATGGTACTCTCACGTACCAGCAAGAAATCCTGAACTCAACTTTTCAAAGAAGCATCAAGATGACTCCATTTGAACTCCTTTTTGGCACCAAGATGAAGTCTTGCCATGACATTGAGATTTTCCAACTTCTTAATGATGAGATTACAGCTCAGTTCCAACAACAATGTGATACTCTCCATCAAGATGCCAAGAAGCAAATCTACAAAGTTCAAGATGAGAATCGCCGCACGTACAATCTCCGGTGCAGACAAGCTCCTAAATATCAACTACACGACCTAGTAGCAATTAAACACACTCAGTTTGGTCCAGGCTTGAAACTTAAGCAAAAATACCTCGGATCATACAAAGTTACAAAAGTCAAGCACAATGACACTTATGATGTAGAAAAGTGTGATTTCGTCAACGGACCATCAAAAACGTCTACTTGTGCACAGTTCATGAAACTGGCCAAATCAAATTAACTCTACTTGATTTCACCATTAAAAACAGTTCACAATTTTTCTTCCTGTGAAAGACTTTCATTATGGACATTATCAACAGACTTTTTTATTTATTGATTTATTTTTGCTTCCATTTTTATTGAATGACTAACATTTTCTTATTTCATCTTAGTACCAATTTAAGTATTTAGAAGTAACAGTATATTGCTTGAATATGTTCCTGTTCCTTATTCCAGCCTTGATCTTATATTTATCGTTAACATTATTTGTTTTACCCCAGTGGTAATATATGAAATTTTTCCTATATATCAATCATTACTTTAAATTTGTTCATTTTTCAGTATTTTTGTAATTTTTCTTAAATGATATTTTGTGTTGTGTATAATTCTTTTATCTACTGTGTATATTCTTAATATTTTATTACTATATATCTGTACCATTTTATTATTGTATATAATCAGGTGAGATCCCCTTCCTGGTCATGGTGGCCAATGTAGGGTTGGATATGTGCACTGTCACATCCTCTCCCCTTCTTATTTCGAGTGGAGCAGTCCACACTGACGTCAGACCCCACCAGGAGTGTCTGACAAAAGGACAACACACGGGAAATGACACAGACTGACGTTAAGAGACGCTAAGCTATCGAAGTAGGAGAAAGACATTCTCCTTTAGTGTTTAATAACATCTTTAAATATTTCATACTTCCTTTTGTTAATAAATCATTATTCATACTAAGGTTGTAGTAATTTTCTCATACTTATATAAAAAAAAAATACAGAGAAATTACTCAAAGCTTAGATTACGCCAATAAGAAATTATTACATACACAGAAGTTAAATTAAGAGAAATATAGGTAAATTTTCACAGATTGACTCCAATGTTTCATATCATTACCGATTTTAAGGCATTATTTTATTCATTACTTTTATGTATTCAAGGAAATAATTAAATAAAATTATTAATGTTGTTAAATTTATCAGAACCATTTTTTTTTTTCTTTTTCCCCTTTCTATCTTTTGGATATCCTACCTCAGCACTTTTTAAAACTTCTCCATCAAATGAAGAATTTGTTTTAAAAAATAATCACATGAAGTAACTTAAAAATACATATAACCAAAAATAATTCTTATCTTTATTTAAGTGCTGTACCTACTATTTCACTAGCTTAGTAGCCAACAACAAGATCATTTACCTCTTTCCAATTTTCTTTATCATGATTAGCAAAAATGCACATTTTGCATCTACATAATTGTTTCTTCTCAAACTACAGTACTTAAATATATTCTAAGAATTTGAATATCACAACTTCAAAAATGGTTAGATATAGTTTAATTTTCTATAAAAACTTTTTTTTCTCTCTAAACAAAATGTTTTACTCAATTGTTTATTGACATTGAACTCTTAAGTGACATGAGGGTTATTGGCAATGGACCTCGTAATTCTGAATCACCTTCAAGAAATGAAGAAGACATCTGAGCAAGCATCCCACTATCAAAACTTCCTTACCACATCAACATGAGGACTTTGAGCTACTACAAGTTTGGCAGGCATCAGCCCCTCTACACAGCAGGTTTAAAGTGGCATCAGTCCCATAACTTTTCAACATGCCACGATTTAATAACCAAGACTACTAGGCTACCACAATCACATGTGTTACTCTAAGCTAAAACATTTCATAATAGATAATTAGAGCATTTCTACTTGAATAACAGAGTTAAAAATATACTCTTTTTTTTTCCCCCCTTCATGCAGTCACAATCATAAAACTTGCAAAGCAAAAAAAATTTCACTTTGGTCCTTACATTTAAGCATTTTAGTTCATCATTAAAATAGCCAGGCAGAGAACAAATCAAAATATCAATAAATACTTGAAAAATCTGTATTAATGCTTATTTTGGAATAAGAAACTAAAGAAAATATTCTTGGAAGATTTAACAAAAAATACTTTCCCTCACCTTATGTCTAAATGCCTTCCCACATTCTGAGCACTCATTTGTTTTCTCTTTTGGGGCAGGTGCCACATAACTAGGGTCATGATAGAGGTTCTTATGTCGTCGCAACAGCTGTTTCTGCCGAAAGGCTTGATCACACTCATCACACCTGAAGGGCTTTTGATCAGTGTGGATCAACATGTGGGACTCCAGATGGCGCTGCGAGATGGATGCATATGGACAGAGATCACATTTAAAACACTTTTCACCCTCGTGGGTTTTTGAGTGCAGCTGAAAGATTGAAAAAATGGTACTTGATTTTGATGCAAAATTATGTTTTCTTAAATAAAATAGAAATAAATCATATTAACTGAAAAAATATGCCTAACGGAAATAAGTATATAAAAAATGTCATATCATTTTTACAATTATGGATCTTAACATACTTTATATGAATATCTGTCTGGAAAAGTTTTTCCACATCGTTTACACTTCAGAGGTTTGTCACTGGTATGAAGTTTTTGCATGTGTATCCTTAAGTCTGTTTTGCGTCCGCATGTGGTGGGGCAGAAGTCACAATGAAAGGACGGCTTGTTACCAGAGTGGATCATCTTGTGTGCTTTAAGACTGTTTGACTGAGTGAAACGTGCCTGACACACATCACACTCATATGGTTTTTCTCCCGTGTGGATTCGGAGGTGACGCTTCAGCTTATACATGTCAGGACTAGCATATGTGCAATGCGGGCACTGATAAGGACGCTCGCCTGTGTGGCAACGCATATGCCGCTTCAGCTTGCTCAATTCTACACTAGCATAATCACATTCTGTACAGCGGTGGGGCTTCTCATGTGTGTGACGGTAACGCACATGTCGGACCAACTCTCCGGAAGTTGTGAATGAAGCATCACAGTCACGACAGCAGTGGGGGCGAGTACCTGTGTGAGTATTCACATGATTCTGGAGGGAGGCTAGAGTTTTGAAGCCTCGCTCACATACACCACACTTGTGGGGTCGCTCTTCTGAGTGGGATTTCATGTGCCGAGACAATAAGTAACGCTGAAACAGGAAGCAAGTCCCAGAATTATTTTAAGATAGAACATATTAATAAACAGAATCAGATGATATACAAATAAAAAATAAGTTTATTCTTCATCTCCCAGTTTTTCTTTTTTGAAAGCTTTTGTAACAGCAATTGAATTACAACTTAGAATACAAAAAATAGGAATATAAACTGTGCACCAGCAAAGATTAGTTTTAAAGGAATATACCTGCATGTCATTAATTTACTTTTATTGCAGTGATACAAAAAAATTAGAGCCATTATAAATATATTACACAACAATATTTATTAGGAATGTAGCAAAGGGGGGGAAAGAGCATAAATACTAGATTCAAGAAAATAATTCTTACAAATAAGTAAACAAATGACAGGTATTTTCTATCAATAAATGCAAAATTAAATTTTAATATATTGTCTTTTTATATTATTGCCAACCAGATTTATTTATATTTTTGGCCAACAAATACAGATCAACTTAATATAGATGAAGTAAACCTCAAATAAATAGCTATACACATGTACCAAAATTAACAAGTATAATAATATCAAACCATATAGTTTTTTAGTAATTTGGATTTATGAAATCGTGGGAAAGGTTTGTTCATTTTCAATCAAAAAGTTTAACATAATGTTATTTCATATTAACAAATAAACATTTGGCGTAGGAATAAAAACAGTTTATTAACAAACACTAAATTTTTGAAATTAAATTCCAAAAAAATTTTTTTTAGAAAATTAAGTTATATATGAAATTAAAACTTCATTTTAAAAAAAGTAAGTAATTATTACTTTTGATACATTCTGTTTATTATTATTATTATTATTATTATTATTATATATAATATATATATTATACTTCTTGCTATATTATAATTGGGGGGGGGACCTCAATATAACTAATTTAAAAGAAACAATTTGATAAATAAGAGGAAAAACAAACCTTGGGACTGGTGTAATTACAATAATTACACATGTGGGCCTGTGTGACTATTTGACTCTTTTTCTGAGTAATTCGAATAGTTCTAGTCTTTGTACCATCCGGAGCCACTTCTTCAGCAACTATCTCTCCATGCTTTTCTCCTTCATTGAAATCATACACTGACATATCAAGATCTATGTCTTTGGTTGGGTCTTTGTCATCATCTGACTGGGCCACAATAAACATGTAGCTTACTTCCCCTGAGGCACCATTGGTGGGAACAACTGTAACAGCTTGGTATGCATTTCCCATATTCAATATCAGCTACAAATAATAACTTTTTAAATGACTAAACACTTTTATAAGGCCAGGTTAAAAAAAATCATGTTAAAAGAATAATCTACACAGTGAAGATAAATAAATCCCTTAAAAATTTACTAAAAATTTTAAAACCAATTCTTCAAAAATTGTGTATTTATAAAGAAATTGCACTTCATTTTCCCCAAAATAATATTTATGATGCCAACTACATTGTTATAAACTATTGTTTTAAAATTATCAAGGTTAATATTACATTGGGTCACTGGGAAATTCAGCAGTTTTTCAAAATAAACATGGTTTCATCTTGTTAAACTGTTACTGCTAATAAAAAGTAATTTTGATGTAGGTATGAATATTCTGACTTTTCTGCTTGCTCTGCATATTTTTCATTTGTGTTGTGACACAATTTTTGTTTTAATGCAGAGCTAAGAATGAAGAAACAAAAAGGTTGAGTATGTAAGCTGCTACACTTGGATACCTGATACTTTTAACATCACAGAATATGCTTAGTAAAATTTCAACACACGATTCTTTTCTGGACTGGCAGTAAAAAATGGATACTATATAATACTGTGACGTCTTTGATTGGGGTGAACCCCACCTTCTATTCATGCTAAGTTTTATGGCTCCGAACAGATGTTAGGTGACAAGTGCACGTGGCCATGAGGTCATTGTTTATTGTCTGCCCTCGGGCAAATGCCAACACGCCAGTCTGGTAATCATAATGGCCAAAGAGAGTCGGAACCCCATTGACAATAGGCGAAGCCTGTCTGAAAAGAACAAGGTCGCCATGGCAGGTGTGGAGAGAATGAGTTTATGGAACCAATTTGGGACAATGCATAAAGTCCAGGTGTTTCACGAGACTACTGGCGCCTTCACATTCCAGACTGACCGGGAGTGCATTTGTGTGTGCCGCGCAAATAGGACCCAACTGTGGCCCGGGGACGAAAGGAGACTTTTGTGGCCTGCCAATCAAGAGACGAGGGGCGTGTTGGGGACCCGCCCCTGGTGTTTAAAAGGATTTTTTTTAGGAAACAGAGAGGAGAGCCCTGGATGGAAAAACTTGACAGAAGCCTTGAAAAAAAGGGATTGGAGAGGAACAAGAGGTGAGACGATGAACGTCGATGGCGTGGAGAGTTGAGCGAGTGCCTTTCGAGGAAAAGATGGAATTCCCGTGACTTAGACTGACTGCACCAGCTTGGCATATTTATTAGTCTTTATTACTTCATATATAGTAACTTATGAAGCAAATAAATACTGCTATAATTTTAAAATGAGGCTGTGACAATTTTTCTTTGTTTGTTATCTACTCATGACGTTAAATACCATCATGGGGTACACCAAATGATCCACCAGGAGGGAGGCTGTATTCTGAAAAAGTAATGCTTTGTGTATGGTGGGATTACAAAGGTATTATCTATTAAGAATTTTACCACCATATCACGTGGAAAAATTGTTTCCAAATGGCAGTTTTGAAAGCAGAACTAGAAGAAATATGGCAAGAACAGATCAATCATTGAGATGCTGTTCTAAGGCATGACAATGTATGGCCCTATATTGCAATGAATATTTGGCAATGATTTATTCAAAATGACTGGAATGTTCCCCCACACTCACAAAACCTAATTCCCTCAGAATTCTACCTCTTCAGGTCCTTTCAAAATTCTCTAAATAGCCAGTGGTTCACTTCTTTGTAAACTTACAAAATGCACTTGGATATATTAGTAATGAATGAACCTGTTGATTTTTATTAAAAAAGGAATTTGCAAGCTGACAAAACAATGGCAAGAAATCATAGAACAAAATGATGTTTATAATATTAAATAAAATTTTATTATATTTGTGTACTGCTTTATTGTTACTTATCATCAGAACAAATGCAGAACTTTCCACCAAACAAAATACAAGATGTAGCAAGAGTTAGTTATTTTTGAAATTTCAAAAAATGATATTAAAATAAAAAGAAAAATTATTTAAGAAAAAATCTTCATTCCAATTTTTTATGGAAAAGAAAACCTAAACATTTTTCACCCAATATAGGTTTTGTCATTAAATGCTTATAATTAACATTTAAAATTAATTTATATTGAAACTTAAATGAAATTTATTTCTAATAGTTGATTAAATAATGCCTTCTGCTATTTCCTGCTACTAAAACAAATTTAATTTCCAGCTTTTCACTAATACAAAGTTTATACTTTAAAATTTTTGGATCATAATTATAACAATTTTGCACAGGTAGAATAAATTCAAGTTAACTGAAAACTTGAAATACATAATATATGTATATAAATCTTTATTAAACAAAAGCAACAATTGAAATTTAAGATAATAAAAAGTTCAGGATCAAAAAAATAATAAAAAAACATGCTTATTATAAAAGATTACCAAAAAAAAACAATAATTTAAAATATTGAAACAATATTTGCAATATTTATTAATTAAATTGAAGGAAAAACACCTTTTATGTTCAAAAAATAAACTCCTCAAATTCAGATAAAGAAAATACTAAAACTATATTCTCTCAAGATTATTTCTAAATATTTTTTAGAAATGTAAGTCATAATATCTTTGCATCTAATTTTTGTAGAAACTTTAAAAATCAACTCCACAGCTAGGATTAATATTTTTTTTTTAATTCCAGTTCTGGTTCAACCAAAATGTTACATCTACATATGAAAATCTGACAGAAACCAAATAATCATTCAGATAAAGAATCTAAAAAGTCTAAATGCAACCAGATTAAAAGAAAGAAAACAGAACGTAGCTGTCGTTATTTCATCACAAGAATATGATAATATATTAAGTGCATTAGGCATTGTTAAAAATGAGAAGACATTAACATTAAATTCATGGTATCAAGCACAGAACAAGAAATTTATTTGAATTGGTTTTAAGAATCATTTTTGGTCCAAAAAAATCTGCATAATTGAATAATCAAACAAATAAATGTTCTTTTATACAAAATATATAAAACTATTTATACATATTTTAAGTTGTAATGAGCACACCTCTTTTTAATAACACAAATTTTTAAATAAGATTTGAAGACAAGGTTACCTGATTATTTCCATCAGCTAATCCACCAGATGCAGCTTGTTCCATAATAGATGATATCACCTGCAACTGATTCTCATCACTCAACTGTACTTCCTGCCCATCACTTAATTGAACCGCACCACGTGTGGAAGAAATAGGGACATTCTGTTCAGTCTCTGTGCCGTCAGCATTTCTCACAATCATACGGATTGTTTGAACTTGGGACAATCCAGCTTTGGAGTCCACTTGAGTTCCATCATCAGATGTAACCAAAGTAGCTAGTTGTCCCTAAATAAGAATTCAAAGAAATTTTTTTTAAAAAAACCATTGCTAACTAGGTTTAGGTTTCCAAGATGATAATTAACAAAGAATTTCCATTGCCCTTGTAAAACATCTTTAGAATTAACTAAAGAAGTTCAACAGAATATTTAAAATACAAGCAAAGCAAAATTTGTAATTACCATATTTACTTAAATCTATGTCGCACTACTTTTCTAGTGTTAATGCAACTGAAAATCGGGTGCAGCTTAGAATCAAAGGCAAAACATTTGTTGAATGGAAGAAATTGAATTTCCACTAATTTCAAAAAAAAAAAAATGTGTCCATTCTGCCTACTTGCATTGATGACTTTTCCCATTCCATATTTTATCTCTAGTATTCAGTCTATCCTAAACAACAAATTTATCAGTAATAGCATTAAGACCAGTTCTCTATGACATAAGTATGAAAAGGGAGGCAATTTTATTTGCACAGTAAGACGGAAGCACAGCAACAGCTACTGAAAATTTGACATGGATGAAACAAAATAAGTCAATGGAGTAAACAAAATCGTATTATTTTTGCTTGTAAGTGTTCAACAGTCTTTAATAATTCTCTTACATTCTCTTATAATATATTCCTTCAAAAAAAAATGTTGCATAACAAATGCATTGGATGGCATGGAAGATGACACTGTGTGGGAAAAGTGCAACACCTGCACCAATTCTGAAGACAGTTGTGACAATGGGAGAGACGAATCATTTTCAAACCATGATACTGACAGTCAGAGTAATTATAGGTTCATGTATGTATTTGAAAGTTTTTAATACTGGTAAAATAAATTCATTATTAACTTCTTATTATTTTGCGTTAAAAAATTTTTTTTTTAATTTCTCAAGTATCCAATATTGATGAACCTTTTACACAATTTTTTTATTTTTTCTCAAAAATGTAGAGAATTGGGGATGCATCTAGAGTCAATGACAATATTTTTTCACAAAAAATATTGTGAATTTAGGTGCAGCTTACATTTGAGTAAATACGGTAATTGTAACAGTTTAATTTTTTGCAAATAAATAAAAAAAAAATAGAGGAGACCCTACTCCTTAGGTAAAATTACGAAGTTTTTTAAAAATTCAATGATTTTCATAAATCAGACTTGTGAAAAAATTATTATATAAAATGTCTAATTTTTAAAATGGTAAAAAGTACAATTCTACATATATTTTTTAAAAAATTAACTTCACCAAGATTTCTAAATTAGAAGCAAAATAACAGTTTTTGATCTACTAGCATATTTTAAGCTGAAAAAGGAGTAGATCGAAAGAAAAACTAGATTTGTAAGTATCCTCCAAGCCTCGAAGCAAATCAATTTTCTAAAGAAAATTTTTATAAATTAGGATCTTTTTTACAAATTACATTTCAACAAAAGAGAGAAAGGGACAGAACAGTAATTTTAAATAAAAAAACTATTTAAAAAGAGAAATTATTAGACATAAATATAACAAAAATAGATTTTACAGAAATATTACAACAGATGAAAATAAACCTTTATTGGGAAAAAAAATATTGTAAAAACAGAAATAATTTTTAAACACACATTATTGGATATAATTAAAAATACTATTAACCCCCGTTCAAGACCATGATCACACATATGTGATCACGCGTTTCTCTCTCCAGGGCCCACGGTTATCATATATGTATATATGAGATTGTGCTTTCCCTGCTCTGAGGCCCATGATCACACTGGTGTGATTTGAGTTTGGAACGTTTTTATATTAATTTTTACAAGGCACTAGATGTTGGCTAAACTTTTTTTTTTTTCCGAATAATGTTTCACAAAACTTTGAACTTCATTATGGGCTTTTGGCTCTGAGTTTTTCAAAATTAGATCCGGTATATTTATGAATGTAAACAACTGTGCATGTTTAGCTCTTTTAAGAGAATAAGGGACTTAAAGGTTCGCGATTTATTGCGCTCTGGATTTCAGTTTATAATTGATTATAAACTGGATTAATTGATTATAACTTAATTTATTAAATACATAAATTTTATTTGTTGTTCACCCAGGATAAACTTGCGATCCTTACGCTCAATTGTCAAAGGGCTCATCAAACATATTTCAACAACATTATTTCATAAAAATGTTCGTTACTCATGTTGTCAGAGACGTGGTTAGATAATGACGAACGTGTTTCGATACCTAACTTCGATTGCTGCATACAGTTTAAACGACTGGGCCGCAGAGCAGCTGGTGTTCGATCTATCGCAAACAGAAAAACTCACATGTTGTGACTCCTCATACGAACATTACTTATCATCAAACAAGTGGACTGGGTATTGTTAGTAACAATATTGGGGGACACTGCTCTTTTAAAGAAAACTATCACTCACTTCCCATGATTTTGAGGGGTGATTTTAGCTTCAGTTTGCCAAAATCTGAGCCGCTCATAGCTTTTTTGAATGATGAATTCAAGCTCAAAATTAACACAAATCAAAATGTTTCGACAGCTAACAGTGGTAATGTTATAGACGCTGTTTTTCAACGATTTTTAAATACTTTGAAATCACAAGTATATGTGTCATATTTTAGTTATCATAAGTCTATTGTCTCCGCTCTTCCCTAAAATGATCAAAAATAATTATTTTTGATAAAAAAATTGCATTACTCCTTGTGTTAATTAAATAAAATTTTCATTAAAGATATAATTATTCGATAGAAAATTATTTCCAATCAAGCCCAATTCATTTTTTTTCAAGATATAAGTTACTATTGCGTATTTATTTAGATAACATGTGAGGTATTACACATCATATACGACTACTGTAAGGCTCGTTTCCCTTATTTTTTATAAATAACAAAGTTATTAAATATTTAATTAAAATTTTGTGTATTTTTTGAAAAATCATAAGGAAAAAAGTTTTTGACATTTAATTTTTTAAATGACTGATTCTAAAAGAGAAAAGCATGAACTTTTTAAGTGTAGAATATCATTTCATTAATGCGAAAGCAAACTGAACAATTTAGAAATCATTCTCATAAAAACATATCAATTTTGACTCATTTTGGAAAAAATCGTAAAAAATAGAAAATATCATTATTTTGTAAAAAAAAATATACTGTATCGTGGCGAAAAAAATTATCTTTCTGTTTCTGTAATTATTTTTTCTCTGAGTTTGATAGCAAGAATTAGATAACTTTTTTTAAAAAGTGGGGAAACTCGGAACTTCACTCTACTGAAATGGTAATGATGTTTGGCGGAATAAAAAGCCAAGAGGGGTAAACCAATTATGCATTTTAAGGCTTTTAATTAATATCTTTTTAACTAATTGCAATATCAGAATATAAATGATAAGAACAGATTCCTTGGATCATTCACGACCTTTTGTTACCTTCGGTAAGTTTCTGTGTTGTGGGGTTTACCTTCGAATTTTAATAGTGTAGATTAAAATGGGTAACTGCTAGTAGTGTGTATACATATTACACACACTACATGATCCTGCAAATTAGCTGCTACAGCAAGATTTGCATGCCATCCTTATAGAACAATGATCAGCATAATCTCTCATCAATTTGGGATGCTGCAGAGTCAACTTTCTAACACATACAAGGTGCAACACAAAAGAAACGAGACTGGTGCAATAAATCAATGTACTTGCAGAATCAGTTCTTTGTGATATTATAACCTTCAAAGAAGTCCCCTTCAATATTCACAATTTTCTGCATTCAGTGCTGTTACATTGCTGGTAACAGTTCTGGAATGAGGTTTTTGGAAAACCCTTCATGAGATTCTCCGTTTTTGCTTGAACATCTTCAACTGAGGTAAAATAGGTTCTCTTTAAGCAAAATTTAACTGTAGGAAATAAAAAGTCATGTAGAGCCAGATCAGTTTAATAAGGAGAATGCCCCATCACAGTAATGTTTTTGCTGGTCAGAAATTGCGTGACAGATAGGTCCATGTGAGCAGGTGCATTGTCCTAGTACAACAGCCATGCATAACTCCACAACTGTGGCCTTTTTTCCCTAATTTTTTCAGGAAGTCTTTTTATTACTTCATTGTAGTAATATTGATTAACAGTCTGACCACAGGGAATGAACTTAATCCTTACAATTCTGTTAATATTGTACAAGACAATTAACATTATCTTGAATTTTGATTCTGGAATGCATGTTTTTTTGGGTCTTGGGGACCTTGGAGATTTCTACTGCATTGATTGGCGCTTACTTCCTGAGTTATATGCTACAAAAGATTCCAACAAATTTGGCTTGTTTGCAATTTCTAACATGTCCACACACACGCCTTTAAGGCACTGCTTTTGGTCATTGGACAGAACTTTTGGAACAACCTTCACACAAATATTCCTCATGTAAAATTTGTCGGTTAAAATTAGTCGAACAGCTTCCCTATTAAAGTTAACCAACTCCACCCCACTGAATCCTTGGTCAACCCCAGATCACATCACGAACTTTAGCAATGTTTTGTTCTGTAATTGCTCACCTTCAGCACTCAGAATGTTCATGATTTTCTACACTATCCCTTCCTCTGAAAACCGCTTATGCCATTCAAACACACATGTATGAAATAAAGTTTCATCTTCAAAATCCTCAGTTAGCATTTTAAATGTTTCTGTAACTGATTTTTTTAAGTATTGCAAGAAACTTGATGTTGATTCGCTGTTCAGTTTTTATATTAGACATTTTTCCGGTGGAATGCGCAGTTGTACATGTTCCCTCAATGACGAAGTACTCATAGCTGCTGTGATTGGTTTTGTCGAAACTAGCCACATGGATAGAAGAGGTGTATGGGATGATATCACTAAAAAGTCATTGCCAACCTCATTCTTTTTTCAAGAAACACAGTCTCTTTTTTTTGTGCCATATCTCGTACAAAATGTGTTCTATGTAATTCAAATTTGGACATTGAGCAAGCCAGTCCAATTCCTGAAAACCTATATCTACAAGCGAACTCTATACAAGCTATGCAGTATAGACAAGAGCATAATCCTGTACAAGCAGGAATGGATTCTTTCCAAACTGTTGCCACAAGGTAGGAGCATGGAACTGTAAAAATAGTGCTGGTTTGATATCCAGGGGCAAGCGCTAAGTTGTTGTTTTTGTTTGGCAAGATGGGCGATAACATTACAATATGGTTACCTTGATATTTTTATCGTCTGGCGATGTGGTTGCCATGGGGATAACGTATATCAGAAATAACTTTTATTGGTTTTTTCCCGCGGTAACCCTATTAATTTCAGACAATTTTAATTCAATTTCTTTAAAAATTTAACCATTTCCAGTGTAACTGTTCTATTATTTCAGTTTTCTGTTTTGTTTTGTACTACTTTTGGATTTGGATAACATGGGTTAGTACTAGGATATTTTTTTAAAGAATGAGTGTTGTACTTTCAATTACCACTATAAATCGTTTATTTTTGCTTTACACTTTACGTTTTAAAAATGCTTCTTTTTTTTTAACGTTCCTTGTTCCGATTAAATTTATTTAAGGAACTTGCAGTTTACAAAATATTGCAAGTTTTCAGTACTTTGTAACTGATATTCATTAGTAATTGTAATATATATTATGTAATTATTTTATAAATAATGTAATATAAAAATGCAATTATTACTATATGTAATAATCAAAAAAAATTTGTTATTTATAATAGTTTTTTTTTACATTTATTTATAAATATTATAACATATGTTACATATTTATAATTATTATTGTTATTTGTTTATAATTATATTATTATTTTATTTATTTATTAATTATTATTATCTTATTTATTTATAATTATTATGTAATAAGAGTATTCTTATGCATTATTTTTATTTTATTACAATACGATGATTATTCTTTTTCATAATTACTATTAAATTATACTTTATGATTATTACAAATGATAATTATTGATAAATCATACTTTTTCAATACTATATATAATTACTATTAAATTATATTATAAGATTATTATTATATACTGCATAAAATTAGTACATTTAATTTTTTATTATATTGTTATTCATTAATTATTCATTGATCTTGGTTATTCTCAATTTCTTCCTATATTCTTCTTTTGAGATGTATTGCAATACATTTCAAAACAATATTTTAAAATTATCTTCCTGACGATTTGATAAAAGAAAACATGCATTTTACAACATTATTTTCCATTTTGATTTATAGACACTGCCATGTTGGATTCCATTCCAGCGACAGCACTTAGCAACATTCCCCCAGATATCAAACTAATTCCATAAAAATTATCCAGATCTTGGGAGTTCTTTTCAAGAGTTTGATGTCTGTGACAAATTGTCATTGTGCTGTTATGGCCTCCACAGTTGTCTTAGATTTCAAGACAAATGTTTGAATAATTTTGATCATATAGTGTATGTATACATGTAATGTAATAATGAGTTAGCAATCATTTTTTGAACTATAGTCATGGCAGTTAAAAAAAGCTTCTTAATACTGATCACGTTATCGTTTATTTAATTTTAACATCAGATTTACTTTGAGCATGGACTTTGGTCAGGTGCCAAAATACAGGAGAGAGAATCATCATTTTTCAACAATTAAATACAAGGAAAAATATAACGGGAGAAAACATAGCCACATGTTCAAGTGAAGCGAGGTATAAATTATTTTTTGAAATTACATTAGTGTATTAAAGAAGTTTCAACCACTCAGTACGGCAAGTATAAACTGGGAACTAATTTGATAACGGGGGTAATAGCGCCAAGTGCTGCTTGACATGATAAGGATCATGCCAAGCAGCGTTTCTTGCTGCTGGACTGAAATCCAATATGGCGGCCTAGCGGTAGTTTAATGATACACAATTTTAAAGAAATGTTTTGAAATACATTTAAATGTATTTCAAATAAAGGATATAGGAAGAGATTGAGAATAACCTAGATCAATCAATAAATAATGATTAATATGTAATAAAAAGTAACATGTACTAATAATAGTATTATAAGCAGCATATAATAAGCTCATAATATTATTTTATCGTAATTTTATGTAATATTCATATAGTACGATTATATAACGGTTATTAGAAACAATAATCATAATATAATTAAATAGTAATTATTAAAAAGAATAATCGTCGAATTGTAAAAAAATAAAAATAATGCATAAGAGAACTCGTAATACAGAACTATAAAATAACATAAGAATAGCTATAAATAAACAACAAAAATAGTTATAAATGAATAAGATAATAATTATAATTAAATAATAATAATTAAATAACAATATTATAAATAAATAACAATATTATAAATAAATAACAAAGTATGTAGTAATATTTATAAATAAATGCTAAAAGAAACAATTATAAGTAACGAATATTATATGATTATTACACATAGTAATAATTGCATTTTTTTTTCATTATGAATAAAATAATTACATAATGTATGTTAAAATTAATTTAGAATATCAATTACAAAGTAGTGAAAGCGTGCAATATGAAACTTGCACTGTAAGTTTCTTCAACGAATTTCATTGAACAAAGAACGTAAAAAAAAAAAAAATTTAAACGAAAATAAATTATTTATAGCGATAATTAAAAGCACAACACTTATTCTTTTAAGAAAAAAATAATCTTGAACTCACTCATTTTAGAAATATCCATATTCGAAAGTAGCCCATAATTAAGCAGAAGACGCAAATAGAAAAATTAAACTGAAAATGGTTAAGTTTTTAAAGATATCGTCTGAAATTAAAGGGTTATAGCGGGAAAAAACGAATAAAAGTTATTTCTAATATACGTTATCCCCATGGCAACCACATCGACAGACCATGAAAATATTAAGGTAACCATATTGTAATATTATCGCTCATCTTGGCGAACATAAACAACAGCTTGGCGCTACTACCCCCGATATCAAATTCGCACGATAAACTGTTATATTCTTTTACTAATAGTGAATATATCAATCAAAAATTCAAGGTGTAATTTTTTTAATGAGGAATCGCTAATAAATCTGTCAAAATATAGGTTTAAATTTTTTCGTGCAAAATTAAAAGAGACATATTTCGAAATATGGTAATTGGAATAAAAATTGAGAGAAAAAATATAAAGGCTAGAATTCTTGGTAAATATAAGTTATTACATATATACATAACTTGTGAGCAAAATTAAGACAATTTGACCATTATGTCAAATTTCTGAAAAGCTAATGGACAAATTTTAATGAAATTCATTATGAATCCAATTAAAAGCTACGAAGGCTACACAACACAGCGGCATACTGGATAGAAAGCAGTTTATAAGTCCCTATAATAAATGATCCCACATTTGTAGTAAGGCAACTTTTTTTTAAAAAAATAGGCATAATTTGCAAATTATCTTCATTTTGTACTAGAGATTGTGTATGTATATAGTGACGCCTTCGATTCGGGTGAATCCCACCCCTTTTCCCTCTTAAGTTTTATGGCTCCGAACAGATGTTAAGTGACAAGTGCACGTGGCCATGGGGTCATTGTTTATTGTCCGACCTCGAGCAAACGCCAACACCCAGTCTGGCAGTCATAATGGCCAAAGAGAGCCAGCACCCAATTGACAATAAGCAAAACCTGCATGAAAGAATCCAGTCGCCTCGGCCGGTGTCGAGAGAATGGGATTATAGAACACAGGTGGTGTGATGGACAAATGTGTTCAGATGTTAGACAAGAATTATGGTGCCCTTAGTTTCCAGACGGACCAGGAATGTATTTGTGTGTGCTGCACAAATAGGACATGAATGTGGCCAACGAACGAGGGCAGACTTTTGTGGTCCGCCAATGAGAAGAGACGAGGGGCATGGTGTGGACCCGCCCCTGGTGTTTAAAAGGGGTTTTTTTTAGGAAACGGGAGGAGAGCCCTGGATGGAGAGAACTTGAGAGGAGCCCTGAAAAAAAAATTGGAGAGGAACGAGAGGTGAGACGATGAACGCCAGTGGCATTGAGAGTTGAGCGAGTGTCTTTCGGGAAAAAGATGGAATTCCCGTGACTTAGACTGGCTGCACCGGCTTGGCATATAACTGCGACTTTATTACTTCATATATAGAAATCTGTGAAGCAAATAAATACTTCTTTTATTTTAAAATTCAATCTGTCATTTGTTACCTACTCACGACGTTACAATATATATGCACACACATGCACATTTATACAATATTTATTTTATTACAATAAAATTTTCTAATAGGTAACTTACTGAAGTCTGAACATTTTGGCCTTCATCAATTTGACCATCATGGGATGCAGTTGCTTGCATTGCAACAAAAGTTTGCTGCTCTCCAACTTGAGCAGCATTACTAATAGCCTATATAATACAAGACCTTTTTAAGACACATATATGAAATCATATCTTTATAAAATTTAAATATACATTAGATTTTAATATTTTACTTTATTACAAAAATATCAAATAATTCAAAAAAATTTTAATGAAATTTGATTAAAGTAATACACACTAAGAGTTTACAATAGTTACTTAATGCAAATACATCAGATATTAAATAAACAATTTTATAAAATATTGGAACATTTTGTAGTTAATTTTAAATATACAACAAATCTACATTTCTAAGTACTGCTAGAAAGTAAATATAATTTTTATCTTAGTGCAGCTTGAATAATTACAGGTCTACATAGCTGTTGCACATCCCAAAGTCATTGTACTGCATGAGGCCAACCTACATCATTTGTCATTGAGAAGCCAAACTAATTCTGAAAAATACATTGTCAAACTAAAAAGTCTTGGGTCATTTAATTGAACTTCAAAGTTTATTCTGCAGTGGACAAGCAACCAAAGACTGGAAAAAGACAGCCTAATGGGACACATGTGGAAAAGAGTTTTTTTGGATTTTAACATTGAACCATGTATTCCTTTTAGTTGCTCGATGCCACTACTTTGCTGGATAAAGTTAGTTTTAAGGACCAATTATCGACAAGTACCTCTAAGAACACAACACCCAGAGATGATGAGACAATTATCACTAGTAAATAATGTCCCTTCTGAGGCCTTGGTGCTTTATACTGTTGGGAGTAAATCAGATCCAAAGTGGAGTAGAGTAAATGTTGGTCAATCCAAAGTTGGTCTAGTTTTTCGTTGCAGATTTTTCTAACTGCAACTTATGTATTTTCCACGCAGAGCTTCTTATAATCAGAGAAGCTTTGGATTTTGCCCTCCATTTTGAAACAAGCAACACCTATGTTTTGACAGACAGCAGAAGTTCAATTCAATACTTAAAATATTCGCCACAGATTCTTTAAAAAACCAGTCAAGAAATTATTTCCAAAATAGTTACAGTTTCACAGAAAATCAGAGTTTGTATTCAATGCATAGGATTTTCCCAAAAGAAATAAAAATACACACCTAGAAATTGGGAAGTGAAATTGATACCACACAATGCAGCTGGAATTGAATAGAAGAAAATAATAACTGTTTGAAAAATTTAGGTTCAGGAAAGAAAATATTTACATAAGTGAAATACATGATCAAGGAGTTACAAGGTCATGAGGGAAAAAGCTTTTCTTAGCTCTTTGTACAGGAAACATCGTTCCACATTACAAATCCTTTTAAAGATGTTCGAATATAATATAATAGTTGAATATTTGAATTAATTGCATTTTTCTGTGAAATCTCTATAAGATCAATATTTATAACAATGTTATGTATCCTTTCAAAATGGTAGTAAATAATAAGCAATAGTTTTAACTTTCAGATTACTTTTTGTTACATAGAACAATTTTTGGTTCACTTCAGCCTCTATATTACATGTTGTTGTGTATGACAAAGTGCAGAAGTTTTAAGAATAAAACATAAGGATATAGTCAGGTATTGCCAAAGACGTGAATCACTGCTGTGGCACGATTCAAGTAAAGAATATCCATGCTGCAGTCATTATCTATTTTAAAAAGGGCACCAACAATGGAAGGACAAGCACTTGTCATAATTGAGGGTTGTCAAAGACCTGAAAGGTTGGACTTCTGTTCATTTACGACACGCATGAGTTTACGTTGGAACTATTTTACGCCAGTCACCACACAGAAGACTATAATAATATTTTTTTAATACCCGATACTGATGATGAGTTCATTTTGGCAAGATTGTATTTGGTGTTCTTGGCGAATATTGTCTGAAGAATCTGTTAGGCTTAACGTATGACACCTCCAATTAGGCTTAATGATGCATTCAAAGAAAAAATTTTGAAGCTTGAAGTATTTTGCAATTTTCAAATTCTTTTAAAGTCTGCAGCATAAAATATATGCTAAGAGATGATCACTGGAAGGATGACAACTTAATAAAAAAACATATAACATTTTGTAATAGCTCATCACAATTTTACGATACAGCGAGATTACTTTGGCATAACATTTCGCCATTTTATAACTATAAACATAATATATATATAACTTATTAAAACTCCTCTCAATTAGCCTTCTTCATAAAACCTTATGTTTACATGAAGCATATCTCAGATTCAGAAATTCACTTTTTAATATCAAAACTAGCTGCATGGCCCGGCATTGTACGGGCTTTCTCTACTTTTATAAATTTTCCCTTTCCTTCACAAAATCAGCACTTCTAATACTCTTTTTCAAAATGACTTCCACCCCACCCCCCCCACTTAGCCCGACGTTGCTCAGGCTTTTACCAAGTTTATAATTTAAAATTCCCTGTTTCGAAATTTTTTTCGCTTCTTTTTTTTGTCAAGCAGGTTTATTTCCCCCCGGCATTGCACAAAAATTTTTTAATGCATAACATGTTGTCAAGGAAATTCCCTTTTCCCTTCTCGCTATCAGAGCTGTCAAGTAAGTGAACATTGGGAGTTTAATATTCACTCACTGTACCTTTTAAAAAAAGTTGTAAGTTGAAAACAGTAGAAATTGTTATAATTACAAAATCGAACCCAGGTCCAACAATTAGTAATGAAGCACGTTAAAGAATCGCTCCGTGAAATCATCGGGAAAAAGAAGTGAAAAGATCTTAAAAATAAAAGGAAGAATTATTCCTATAGTAAAAATGCTTCATTTGTTAAAATTTTTCTTTTCGGGCTTCATTTTTAAGTTAATGCCTTCAAACTTCATATATCGATTGCAAACAGTAATTTTTAAACAAAAAATGTAACAAAAATAATTTTTAAATATTTCTAGCAAAATGAGGAAAAAACGAAAAACACAATTTTTTTTAAAAAAAAATGTAATTTTTAAGATATTTTATCAATCTTTGTACAGATTACATATAATATCGTTCTACACATTGAAAAAAAGTTCCGTAAGATTATTTTTATAAATAAAGTTATTAAGTATTTAAATAAAATTGAGTATTTTTTGAAATATCGTAAAAAAAACAGTTTTTGATATTTAATTTTTTAAATGACTGATTCTAAAAGAGAAAAGCATGAACTTTTTTAGTGTAAAATATTTTTTCATTATCGCGAAAGAAAATGCAAGCGGAACAATTTAGAAATTTTAATAAAAACGTATCAATTTTGACTCATTTTAAAAAAATTGTAAAATATAGAAAATATAATTCTTTGTAAAATAAATTGTACCGTATCATGGCAAAGTAAATGATCTTTCCGATTTTATAATTATTTTTTGTCTGAGTCTCATGAAAAAAATTAGATCGCGCTTTAAAAACGTCTTGAAAAAAAAAAGAAGTTCCAAGATTTTGAACTTGGCACTTGGCAGTAAAAAATGGCACAAATTATGCATTTTAAGGTTTTAATTAATATCTTTTTAACTAATTGAAATATCGGAATATAAATGGTCAAAACTGATTCCTCAGATCATTCCCGTTTTTTTTGGTACCTTCAGCGAGTTTCTGCGTCGAGCAGTTCGTGAGATGATAGGATCCCATAGACGCATAGATAAGATAGATACGCTTGTTTACCTATGAATTTTAATAATCTAAATGATGCCTCCACAGGTTTGACTTACTTGTGGAGTTAAAGATGCAGGAATGGCCACAATCTCCTGCCTTCCCCCACTAGTGCCAGCAGCAGAACCAGCTTCGCTGACTGCCAGAACTATTTGCTGTAGACCAGTGTGGTCACCTGCACTCACTGTTCGATATGCTGTCCTCTGTCCAGAAACAGGTAGAACCGTTGTGCCATCTGCCTGAGTAGCAAAGGTCAGAGTGCTTGGTTGGTTGGGATCTCCAGTAGTGGCTGCATAGTAAGTGCCATCAGAGGAAGTATAGTAAGTGGTTCCAAAGGGAGCCTAAAAGAGAATAGTTGATATCCAGTATTTTCTTTGATAAAATTTTTAAAGTAATATTCCAGCTGATAACTACATTTCAAACATTTAAAAGTTGTGTGGATTCTCATATTTATTAAGATTTAGAAAACTAAACCCTATTGTTCCCAAGAGTATTTACGAAGCAATTAAATTCCAGATTTTTCTGTTATTTCATTACACAGAAAATAAGACAAAAATAGAAGTGTGATTTTAAGATGTAAAAAAGGACACAGAGTAAATGGTTTGAATGATTGATAGATTTGAACTCAAAAATAGGAGATGAGTATTGATGACTGACTTCTCAGAATTTTAAATTTCAGCTAAACAACAATTATTCATGCAATAGAGAGAGGTATATCTTACTCTCCAACTTTCAAAACCACAATACTTTGAGTATTACTCTGTGTGAGGATTTTCAGTACAATCTGGAGAGATTTGAAGCAATAACTTAACATATACAGCCAGTCATAATATTCATCACGTTCATTACCAATGTATGATATATAACCAGGATTCCCAAAACTTGGTATAAGTACCATTAAAAAGACATTGTTGATTTTTAAACAGTAAAATATATATTTTAGATTTTGATTATTGGTTCAATTATAAATAACTTCCAAAGCACAAAAAATAGAAATCCTAAATTCAAAGGACAGACTAGTTAATTTTCAAGAGAGACTATTAGAAAATTTTCCACAGTAGATCTGACCTCTGTTTGTTCAAACTGGAATCCCTCTCCAGTGGTAGAGCCAGGAGCAGCAACAAAGAAAGCAGTTTCTGTGCTTTGTTCAGCAGCTGCACCTTCTGCAGTTGCTTCCAAAGCACCACTGGATCCAGATGTGCCAGCTGTTCCACCATCTTGAATCTCTTTGTTAAAGGAGGCTAGATAATTTTGGATATCAGTTATAGTTTCGCCACCCTCGGTTTCACTTGCATTTTCGTCCATTCCTTGAAAAAACAGAAAACATTCATCAAGCAAAGAACAAAAAGTAATAAGATAAATTCTGGAAATATTTGCGATTTTTAACTTAAATTATATGCATTAATGAAATATTTCAATGACACATTTAATTATTCAATATGAGAATAATGTAAATTACGAATATTTAGTTAAAACAATTATAAAACAATGAATAAAATTAAGGAATGAAACACACACCTTTCATATACACAAATTATACTCATATAAATTATGGTACATACATATTATTGCAACATATCGGTAACATCGTATTAAACGAAGCACATGATCGCCAATTCAGAGAGTACGACACATGCGAAATTGGAATTGCCAACTTGGCAAGTTATCCTGAATTTTGGTGATTGTTGCGATACTTAAGTACCTAAATTACTTACAGAAAGGCTTAGCATTAAAATACTTTACATCAGAACAGCTAGACTATTCACTGTATGGAAATACACAATTTTCATAACCAAAATTATTTGAAATATAGCTTCTAATGTCTATAACATAACTCATGTATTGAGAATAATTGATTTTCTTTATATAGGTTTTCCAAAGTGCTTTCTGTCCTGTCTGCACTCTACAAATTTTGCCAATTTATATTTTGAAGGTACCAATGCATCTAACTTACCATGCCTTTCCTAAAATCATAAGTAATTTAATTTACAAAAGCCTTTTTTTAATAATTTATATTAAGATCCTACAGTTGTATTTTGGCCAGAACTGATGTATATGTAAAAGGTACGAGAGCCATTGAAATTAAACCTATTATTTTATAACCTTAGTTATGTCATATGTTTCATTGATACTCTGCTGTATTTAAATATGAAATCCTTGCTATGTTAGACACTTTTTACAAATTTAAATACATCAGAGATTGGGCACAATAATTTGGTTATTTATATTTTACTTTCAACATATTTCAAAGCAAAAAATTTTAATTAAACTTAATTTTCAATTAAGCTTGCTTTACTTCTCAAGAGTTAAAAGTTATATTGATGTGGTACTATAAAGCTGCACAAGGGTTATTGGAGATGAACCTCATAACACACACACACATATATATATATATATATATATATAATAAATCAGATATATATATATATAATAAATCAGATATATATATATATATATATATATATTTAATAAATCTAGATCTCCACATAGTCTTAAAATAGTATTATTTTTTAAGTGTAATATTTCAATTCATTTACCTTTCATTATATTTGCTGTTACTTCAGAATTTCCTTTCAACAATTTTAAAATTCAAAAGTCATAGAATGAAGGGCTCTTTTTTTTTTAATTTATTACTCATTATTACAGTAAATTTCAAAATTTGCACAACATATACTTAATCCAAGATTCTACTTAACTATTAATTTCAATTTAAGATTAAAAATAAAAATTGTCATAGTTTTTATATCTCACTCATAAAAATTTCACATTACATTATTAAAAAACTAAAATCAATTATTAAGAGACATTCCAGAGAACTGTTTCACAAAATTATTGAGTAAAAAAAATAGTATCTAAACTGTCAAATAAAGAAAGCTCAGATAAAATCTAGCAAAGTATGCTACATTAAAAAAAAAAGTTTTTTCCTAAATACAGAAGTAAAATACACAATTCAATATATCAACTTTACATTCCTATAAAAACAATAAATCTCATTTTATAATTTGGTTATGCATCATTTATTTTCACAGAATTTTGTCAAATATACTAATTTATGTGGTAACATCTCATATATAATGTATCTCAACAAAACATATTTTATTGCATAAATTAATTCACATTATTTCTGTATAATGTTTCATTTAATTTGCCATCCTGTTTTGTTTTCTAGTTCATTTGAAAAAACCTTGTGTAAAGTATCTGTACTTAAATAAATCTTAAACATTAAGGTATGTTTAGAAAAAAAAATCTTTAATTTCTAATTTGTGTCAATTTGCAATTAAATACCGATGCACATGACTAAAACAGAGGAAAAGATACTTAGTGCAATTGAATGTGAACAATTCAAATACTAAACAATGTACATCTTAGTACATCTTGAGAAGCTAAACAATACGAATTTCCACATAACGGTGTTCATTGTTAATTTTAATAGACAAACCCCCTTTCAAAACTTTAAAAAAAAAAATCCTAAGCAAATCTTTAAGTTAATTTTTTCCCAACATTGTCCTATTAGTAATTTTGATAATTCTTTGGTTCTCTAATCAGACTGCTTTCGAAAACGCGAAGAAAAAACTTCTGAGGCAAATTTAGAATGAATTTTGGACTAAAATTTTTACAAGGCCTGGAAAATCGATAATGAATTATAACCTAAACAGAGAGAAGGGTCGCCATTTTTCTCGTACACAACGTAAATTCGCGTTTGTTTTACTACATCGATCATTTCTTAAAAATTAATGGATTAATGAATATAGCGAGATTTTACACTTAGTTATGTATGTTTTTGGATGTTATTACAACCTCACAGCGCCATGCGTTTTTCTCGCAATTAGCGCCATCTATTTTTCAGCCCAAAGTCTCGACATTTTAGATAAACGGTCATTTTAGTACTATCGAGAGCGTGCGCCATATTGATGATAATCATCTCTTTCCCAATTCGGTATCAATTCTATGAGTTTATTATATAAAGCGTCAACTACAACGTACCTATACTGGACATAAATAGCATGAAAATAACGATTTCAAACATATACTACTTTTATTTATATTACAATATTAAAATTGTGAAACGAGAAGCAACATTACAATGCATGAAATTTCTGAATGCTTACTAGATCCTTCAAACCTCAACGTACCTTAAATGGCCTTTAAACACAATGTTACGATACTGAGAATTAAAAAACTAAATTTATCATGATAAAACAATGAAAAATTCATTGGAAATTAAATATTATTAGAAATCTTACCTAAAATTTTGACAAAACTTAACACTGGATGGCGTTAGCGAATTTCACCTCCATGAGAAATTTATTATCGATCGATCTTACGCAATCGATGGCCTTGTAATCGTATCGTTCATCGAATTAAATTAGAATATTATTTTTTTAATTCTAATGTTACTGTTTTTAAAATACTAATGAAATAAAACAAACGTAGGTTAAAATTTGAGATTATTTTCTGACTCTCATTGGTTTTCAATTCGAGTCAAACAAGATAAAAATCAATGATATTTTAATATCATCTATGGTGTTTGGAAAAGATTTAGAAAAATAATAATTTTCTTATTTAACTTTAAAATTATATTTACTAAAACAGATGATATTAATGATTTCAGAATTTGCATTAAAATAAAGTCATTCATAAAAGGTAATATGTTTTTATTTTACTTAAATGCTGAAAACTTATATATTTTTTAAGCTAATTGAAAGTTCTTTCATAAAAATTGATTTTTTCTTTAGAACATCCAGAAGTATTCATACAAAGCAGATAATAAATTCCGTGAAGATCTTTTAAAGCAGGGTCGACAAATCATGCTTCGCGAGGTGCATGCGACAGTTGCGGCTCTTCAGACTTCTGCCTATGCAGTATTAAAAAAATAAAAATCTCTATGAAGAATAATTGTTTCCGTTCCTCCTTTCCCATTATAATTATCCATTTGAAAAAAATTATCTGTATTTTCATGTGTCTTTATGTATTTGACTTCCTTCAGCCTCAGTATTGAATAATTTCCCGTGAAATAAGTTTGTTATGAATCGGCGACAATGTTAGAACAAACAATGTCAATTTTATATGAAAATGATGTAGATTACGTATTCGGTACATAAACTTCCAAAACTTTATTAGCAAGAACAACCAAAGCCATTTTTAATTATTAATGTAAGCATGATATATTACGAAATATTACAATAATATTAATTTAAATTGGTGTCTTTTTTTCACGAATCATAAAAGCTTAATTCGTAGCATAATGATATTTAAACATTGGTTGTTTTTGCATTGAGCCACAGAAATAAAAATATCTTCGATAATTCTTAGTTTTCAAGGAATGAAAAATGTTATTCTGCATAAAATACCTACATTGACAAAAGGTCCTTTCCGCTCCAAACTGTATTTTGTAATGAATGCTATAAGCACCTGAAGATTTACCTTGCTATCTCTGGTAACATCTATGATAGATATTGGAAGGCCATAGAGCAGTTACAAGCTTTGCAAACTGACTGAACTTCTGACGGTGTTTTTACTTCTGTTCTTTGATTATTATTTACTTTTTTTTATCCTCTGTTTCATTGTTGTTACTCCTTGTGTGTTTTTACTCTAGTGAATGATGTATTCATCGAGGGCTACATCTAGAAACAGAAAGAACATTTAAATTGCAAACGGTATTAGTTGTAGCATGACAGTTTTAATCTCGACTGTTACCTGAGGACTCCCCCTCAAAGTGCAGGCTGTGCTCATAAATGGCTCTTTGACACTAAACTTATCTTGTTTTATTGATAACTGGGCTCTTCGAAGAAAACAGTTCAATGTAAGGAGAATGCATTCCAAAAAAGTAGCATTAGAAAAGATAAAATGTCTAGTTGTTCGTGTAGAACCCGTTACGACATGATCTGTAAAATATTTCTTAAAAGTAACTATCGTGTTGTAATCGCCAAGAACACGATAAAAAAAAAGCCGTTAGATTCCGTGAGTGAACTTTAACGTGATTGAACTCAAAATAAACGAGGTCTCTCAAAAAAATCGATATTGAATAAATAATCACTACGTGAACTCATATTTTCTAAGTTATTTATTCTCTTTTATATATATATATATATATATATATATATATATATATATATATA
>BMAV01004422.1:163404-187382 GCA_019973955.1 Trichonephila inaurata madagascariensis | reverse complement strand
ATATATATATATATATATATATATATATATATATATATAATTTATTCGATTGAATTGAATTTCAAACTCTAGGGAATAAATATCTCTTAGGATGCAATGACTTAGTTCATGGAACAACAAATAAGAAAAAAACATGTCTCGTGATACAGAAGGAATAAACATGTAGTGGTTGGAACTCGCGAAATTCGAGATATTGGATATGTTACCGCCTAGTAACATATCCAATAGACAAAAGTCCTGTCCTGACTCTCTGTCCGGAGGCTGTTACTGGCTTATTTTAGATGCCGCTACAAACACTTTTTAGTAACAAAAATTCAAATAATAAATGGCTATATCAAATCATTATTATTTTTTTTTGTAAGAAACATTCTACAATAATAGATAATACAGTGCATATTAACTTGATTGGTCCTTTCAAATGGAAGATAGAAAATCCAAATGCCTTTCCTTTAATTTCTGAATATTGCATGGGTAATTGAGAAGTACATTTCAGATTTATTCACTGTATGTTTCGACTTAAATAGATTTCTACATAGAGCTGGGAATTTACTGATATAGCTGGATCTTTATTTTCAACTGCATATGATAGTAAGTGAATAATTACTTTAATTTAATCACTAATCAGTTTTATTTCCATTACAGAATATTTTCAATCATACACAAATCTTCAGACCTTTGATACTATTATACAGCTAAGATTTTTGGTTCAAAAAAGTAATTATGATATAATTTCACGAAGCAGAGGTTGGCAAACCCCGCGGCTCTTTACATAGAAGGTTGCGGCTCTCCAGTCTTCTGCCTCAATGAATTATTAAAAAAAAATAATAATATTATACTAACTAAATATTATTTCTCTTTCTGTTTATAATTATTTAGTGAAAAAATTACCTGTATTTACATCTAAATTTAAGTATTTGGCTGACTTAAGATAGTTATTTCTGTATTATAAATTTTTTTTCGTTAACAAAGCGTACTGAGAATCACTGAAAGTATTATAATTATTTCTAAGGCAGTTAAAGTTAGATTTTTTGATAAAAAATACCTCCATTGGAAGACATACCTTAAAGTGATCTCCAGCTGCATGCATGAATGAGTTCAACAGCATTGGTGATTTTGAACAAGAGATGCACTTAAACCCCAACAGAAGCGACCAAAATCTATTCTGTATTTTATGACAAGGTTTAAGGCTACACAGCAACTTTTTCCAAAAAATTTTTCTGAAGACAGTAACAGTAAAAATAATTTATGTTTTATGTTCATCTTACAATATTAAGTTGATTCTGAAAACAAAAAGTCAGTTTTACCAGCCATTATTTTACCTTTTAAAAAAATTATAAATTTTTGAAATTTTTTCAAACTTTTAAAAATAGTTCAATTTTTAAATTTTTTCAGTCATTTCAAGTGATTTATGTTTCTTAAACTATTGCAAACAAAAGTTAGTATGAATTAAAAATCTGTTCCCTTGCTGATTTTTAATAATTATTTTTCTAGCTAATCCTGGAAAAAACACAAAATTTCTTTAAATAATATTTTAATAAAAAAATTTCTTTTAATAAAATTTCTTTCTTTCTTCGGCATTTTTTTAAAAAAAAAAAACTAGAGATCTCAAACCTAAATCCAGAGGCGGCGTAAGGCGTGGGCGGTGTGAGCCACTGCCCACGGCCTCACGGTGCATAAGGCCTCGCGCTTCAAAGCCGAAATAAATTAAACGAAAAGTAAGGGAAATCCAAAAGTGCACGCCACAGGGTTTTTTATTATTAATAATTTAGAAAATTCTCATCTCTATCTGTTTTTCGCCATAAGATATCGAAAATTGATATATCGACTCTTTAAAAAAATATATACTATTTATCGGTGCATAAAAGTATATGTAAATAATTCGTGAAAATATTGTTTTCTATTTTCTTTTAATAAAATTTCTAAATTTTGTCGTTTCCGTTCATATTTAGTCTGGCAACATAAGCTGGAGTTAAGCTGCTATCGCAAAGAATCCCCGGTCAGAGATGGGGCATAGCTTGAGACTTCCCATCACTAGAAAGCCAATTAAATTATCGCATGCAGACGCAGTCTCGCTTTATGTTTCTATATCATATTATAAATTTTAAAAGTATTTGATGTGAGAATAAATAATATAGAGTGGTACTAGAGTGGTAACTTATCAATCAAGTCAGGCTAAGGCAATAAGAGAGATAGAGATAAAGGAAGAAAATGGGAACCTGGTGCAGTAAAAAGAAAAAGAAAAGTGGATAGAATTGTATCCAACCAGGTTTAAAGTTCAGATAAGATGAAATTTCTCGGTGAAACAAAATCCTGCACTACAGAATCAAATTATAATCGGTTCCTTCGACTTCTCAACAACATTTATCCGTATCCGAGTCTCTGTTGTATTTGGAAGTTACTCCAGATGCACCGACTATTGATACCGAACGACGAAAATCGGAAACAGAAATAGGATCAAATACTTGCCAATCATAATCTGACGCTGAGATTTCTGGGTTCACATTGAATGACATAAGTCACAATCAAGAAGAGATTGAGATTGGTTCTTTGCCTGTGAACAGAGATGCCAGTGAGGTAGTGAAACAAGCATTTGTCAGTTTTGACCCGGGATTGTGTACATTTCCCATGACAGATGCTCACCGATCATAATACAGTTCAAAGTGATCCCACATAGCAGTTAAATAACAGTGATGAATATTATCCAAAAGATGATAATCATAGACACTTTTCCAATTTTCATTTCTCAAGAACATAAATAACGGTGAAACTCAACGTTGCCACTGTTTGTTTATTCAAGTTCTAAAAATAAAGTTTTCTGTTTTCCATGCAGACTGTTTGGTAATTCACAAACTCGTATGGTACAGGAATGTTGCTGTGATTGGAAACACTTAAGTAGTATTTTACACAGGCATGAGAATACTAAAGAATATATGGCATATGAGTTCCAATGGATAACATAAGAAAAGGGAATAATTCATGGAAAAACATAAGACCGAGAAAACTGAAGGTGAACGCTTGAATCTCAAAAGCATTTGTTTGAGAGATTAATTGATATCATACATTTCTTTGCCTATCAAAATCTGACGTTTAGCGGTGAGAGAATCTCTCAAAACAGACGAAGACACTAAGAATTCTTGAAACTAATGAAATTGATATCTTAATATGATCCTACTTTACGGGAACACATAAATAGCATTGATAATAAACAACTTGCACACCATTATCTAACCCACGATATTCAAAATGAATTCATCACAATCATGTCAAACACAGTTACCAGTGAAGTGATTGGTAGGATAAAAGAGGTACAATGTTATTCTTTTTTACTCGACTGCACTACAGACTGTAGTAGAATTTAACAATGTCGGTCATCTTAAGATATTGTAGTACATCAAATGGAAGTATAGAGAGAGAAGAAATCTTGATCGGATTTCTTGCTGTCACTGAAACGACTGGAGCAATGACCAATGCAATACTGGGAGAGCAAGACAAAAAAATGGCTTAAATATTCAGAACTGACGTGGACAAGGATACCACAATGGAGCAAACATGGTAGGCGTAAATCTACACTATTAAAATTCGTAGGTAAGCAAACGTATCTATCTATCTATACGTCCCAATTTTCTCACCAACTACACAACGCAGAAACTCGCCAAAGGTACCAAAATTTCGGGAATGATCCGAGGAATCCGTTTTGACCATTTATATTCCGATATTCAAATTAGTTAAAAAGATATTAATTAAAACCTCTTTTTTTTTCTCAGACGTTTTTAAAACGCGATCTAACTTTTAGAATCAGTCATTTAAAAAATTTAATGTCAAAAACTGGTTTTTTTGATATTATTTTTTTTTTTACGATTTTTCAAAAAATCCTCAAAATTTTATCTAAATACTTAATAACTTCTTTATTTATAAAAATAATCTCACGAAACTTTTTTTCCGTGTGTAAAACAATATTATACGTAATCTGCACAAAGATTGATAAAATATCTTAAAAATTACGGTTTTAAAAAAAGTGTTTTTCGTTTGTTTTTTTTCCCTTTTGCGAGAAATATTTAAGCATTATTTTTTTAAAGTTTTTTGTTCCCCGAGCAACGCCGGACTAATTGGAGGAGCTGGGGGGGGGGGGGGGGGTCATTTTGAAAAAGAGTATTGGAGGGGCGGATTTTGTGAAAGAAAGGGAAAATTTATAAAAGTAGAGAAAACCCATGCAACGCCGGGCCATGCAGCTGGTAGTAGACTTAAAACTCGAATATTAAATATAAATCCCAGGGAATTTTTCATGCCTTGTGGTTGTTACAGCTGAAATCTGTTATTGGTGTTGTGGCTACTGCCACCTGTCTGACGTAGTCAGAACGAGGCCCACGAAATTCATCGTGGCAAGAGGCTAGAAGTACGCCTGTCGTTGGCCTTGGCCTTGAGCACCATACAGGTGAAGGAACGAATTAGCTCGGCGAAATTCTCCGAACGGATGATAGATAGCGACACCACCTATCTCCACCTCCACAATTTTGGCATAGAACTGAAGGGGAGGGAAATATTCTCCAGTCCCCTGCACTCGTGATTCAGCCCACAAGACTTTCGAACCCACTTATTTAACGAGCACGCACTCCGTGTGTACTCGGAGGGTATTTGGTGGCATCGGGCATCGAACCCAGGCCTTCGGGTCTGGAGTCCGATGCTCTAACCACTAGGCTACCCACGGCCCTTCCTGCTATTGGTAGACGCAGCTAATTCGTCAGTGGGAACAAAAATATATCTTTGGTTTCTTTCAAAAGATTTTTTTTGTTGCTATTTTCAAGTTTTATCAAACACTGAAAAATTAGCAAAGATAAATTAAAGCTTACTCCTACGCTTTTATCAGACACAAAGGGGGAAAGCAGAATCGAGGCGGTGAATGCCACATTATTAAAATTTGATGATGTTGTTGATTGTATAGAAAACTTTTAAAAAACGAAATGGAAGTATCCGACACACTCAGTGATTGCGATTCCGTTTTAAATGAAATGTTCAGTTCGGAATTTATCGTATTATTATTTGTATATTATGAGTTATTAACGCGTGTCAATACCATAAGCAAATTATGGCAATCTGTACAAGCCCATTTATGCATTCTTTTGAACATTTGCGTATATTTTGTTGCTGGATCATAGAATATCGACAAATGAATTCGGAAAATGCTTGTCTGAGGCTTGTAAGTCAAGCAGTTACGATTTGCCAAAAGATTTTAAAAATAAAAAGGTAGCTAAAAAGAAAAGAATGTTTGATTACGAAGGCAGCGATCAACCTATAGATACCTAGTATGAAACAGACATTTTTAACACCAGGATTGATTCTGTGATAAGCAATATGGATTCAAGATTTGTCTTTAAATCGACATTTTGAAAATTTTGATTTTCTCTATGACTTAAACAAGTTAAAAAATATTTCAAATGAGCAAATGCTGAAAAACTGTCAAGAGTTACAGACTGTCCTGCAAGTTAGTGAGAGCAGTGACTTCCAACCTTACGAATTATATGAAGAATTACAAAATATGATCCCAAATTTACCCAACATCATTACAGACGTGAAACATCTGCTTCAAAATATCACAGAGAACGATTTAAAAGAAATTTCCCCAAATATTTACATTTTTTTCAAATTTTATTAATAATATATTTGTAAATACCGCTTCTGCTGAGATGAGCTTTTCAAAATGAAAGCTGATAAAAAATTATGTAAGAAATACAATGGACCAGGAAAGACTTTCAGCTTTGGCAGTTTCGTCTATTGAAGAAGATATAGCATCTAAGTTAAATTACGAACAAATCATTAAGGATTTCAACAAAACTTAAAGTAAAAAAATTCTGTTTTTTTAATTTTTTCCTTTTTTTTTTCATTATTGTTTGATGTGCCAAAGAAATATGAGTAAAAAGTTTATTTTTTTTTTCTTTATGAATAAAAATTTGTTTTTTATTTTATAAACCCTTTTCTTAGGCCACCAGAGAGCCTCGCGGAATGTATCTTGCCCACATTAAGTTTAGGTTTTGCGCCGCTATTGCCTAAATCCATGATAACTTTTATAGAACATACGTTTGGGAGTATGTACAAAAAATTTCAAGGCTTTATGATGAAAAGAAAAAAAGCCTTAAGGTTTAGAAATCCTAAGGCTTTCATCCTCAAAATTAAAAGTTCGAGAAAAACGATTTAAAAGTTTGTAAAGGCATTACCGGGATGCTAGTAGTTGCCTGTTTCTTACCCTTCTTAACCGATTATCTTGCGCGGCAAGAGTGCTTTCCATTTGCTTCGTTAGTGAAGAAACGATTGTGAAAGCCTATCCATGCTCGAGTTTTCGCTATGTGAGGCGGAATACACAATAGGTTGTGAACTCTATGTTATTTGGCATACTTTGTCCGCGATGTGCGCTAATTACAAAATACTATGTTGAAGAAGATAAAATAGCTTGCACGTTAACCAGTAATCGCTGCATCCAAAGATTTTTTAAAAAATCTTCAGTAATTTTATTTAGTGAAAGTTTGCGCATTTGCCTAAATTAGAAACTTGGTTTCTTGCCACTTAGCTGTAAATCAGACAGTAGTTTTTTTTATTTTTTTTATTTGCTGTGCTTCGGTGTCCTGAAACCAGAAATTAATCTGTTTTTATAAGAGCTAAATATTTATCAGTTAACGGAGGATTTAAAATAATGTCTGATACATGTTCTAGCTTCTCCGAAACAATATTTGCAATTAGATGAGAAAATTTCGTTTCGTCATTGGTGATTCTGGCTAAGCTAAACGCGGTCTCGCATTGTTTTAGCCAAAGCGGTATGTTTATTTCCACACCGGTGGAATTTTAACCGCTACTCTGTTTACAAACCAAATGTCTTCCTCTGACTCGGTCATTTTCTCCTCGAAAAAAAAAAAAGAAAAGTCTCCCCTAGTAAATACAGCACAACTACAAAGGAGCCAATTTCGTTTCCGACCTTTAGGCGGACTAAGGGGGTAATACAGTGACACATCAACGGAATGACAGCATAAGATCAAACCAGTGAAAAGAAGTTTTACGGTACCTTGTTGTTGAAGATAGCTCGTCCGGTTACCGAGGCAGCTTTTTTTTATGGCCTTTTGCAATTGTAGGGTAGCCGATAGGGTTCCGTGGGGGTCCTGGAATCGAGAGGGAAAGCTCCTTTTTCCAAGTTCTCTCCTGGGGAAGGGCACGGCTTCTTTCCCAATTCCTGCTGCTTCCATCAGTGCTGCGCCTTAGTGAAGTTCGTCTTTTGAAAGTTCAAATAATGTACACATCTGTGTTGACCAGCATTTTATCTCACGCTAGTTGTCTGCGACGCCGAGTTCTATTCAAGATACCGATGTTAGGCTCGCTGCTAATGCCGGGTATGCTCCTGATGAAGGTGGCGTTAAAGAGAGAATGCTGGCGCGCAGATGCTGGTGAGGTCGTTGGAATACAAAAGCAATGTCTCTGTGTCAGTGTTGGTGTCTCTGTCCATTTCCTAGTGAATCAAGTATCTTTAAAGGTGGAATACGTCTCGCTCACGAAAGTGACAAGTAATGTAGGATCACTTCTGTTTGGATGTATTCGGGAAAACCCTTCTACTATTGGTCCATAATCCTCTTCATGGGGTGTACTTTGAAGCCGGCGGCTGGCGTGGGAACTGCGCTGGTCACCTTACAGTCGGTGAAATCAAGGGAGGTCAGAGGTTGACTTCCCTTAGGACATCAGCGTCAGGGTACAGTCTGGGTTACTTTCCCACGCGAAACTGCTTGACCGTTGAGACGTCTTTCGTTCCCAACGAAAATAAGTCCTTTGGTGAAGACCGCTGCAGTATAAAACACAAACTAATTATGCGTGTAAAGATCCATTTTTTCAATTCCTACTATTAGCTCACACTCTCTATATATTTATTTATTTACCATGGTGGAATTTTCAATCGTTAATAAAATACATTTTAAAGTGCTCAATTGAGCTGAAATTTTATATACATAATTATTTTGGATGACAATACAGTAATTTAATCACAATTATTAAAAATTAATTGATTAAAACTAACTATTCAAAGAATTACAAATACAGCTACGTTGGCATCATTTTTGGCAATTTAGCGATCATTTTGGCGACTTGTGTCTAAACTTAAAAAGGTTATTCCTCACATTTTAAAGCGCTCATTTGAGCTGAAATTTTCTATACACTATTGTTTTGGGTAAAAATACGATAATTTAACTATAATTAATTAAAATTAATTGATTGAAACTGATTATTTAAAGAATTACAGATACAGCCACGTTGGTTTCATTTTTAGCGACTTGAGTCTAAAAGATTTTTTTTCTCACGTTTTAAAGCATTCAATTGAACTGGAATTTTATATACACGATTGTTTTGGAAGACAATATAATACTTTAATGATAATTAATAAAAATTAATTACCACTTAATGTTGTGATTCTGTCATATGTATGGCATGATTTGAAGTCAGAAACAGACTTAGTTTTTAAAAAGGATCTTTATTTGATGAAAGTTAGACATATTCTGACGCTAAGAGGCAGAAAGAGAAACGAACACCACCGAAATTCTTAAGTGGGTTAACACTTAAGACGCCGATCGCGGATTTCATGAGTGCACTTGAAAGTTAATGCTGACATATAGGGCTATTAAATATAACGATCTGGAATTAGACATGTTTATTGGCTAGGCCATATGTTCGGAAGAAATAAATGGGTGACTAGTTTGATACTTGAAGAGGTAATGATAAAAAATAAAAGTTAAGAGTGCTGGATAGGGAATTTAATTTTTAATCTAATTTAATTATCCTTACATGTATATACATATATATATATATTAATTGTAACTATTTAATAAAAAAATAGCTAAAATCAAATTTTTCTCTGTTGATCTAAGTTGGAATTGACTTAATTTTTTTTTTATATTACTTGTTTAATATATTATTTACCAACTTATGTTCTATATCAAAACACTGCTTCAATTAATTATGGCCGAAAACATTTTTTTATAATCAAAATATATTTTTGCATAACATTGATAGTGGTTGTTGCAACGACAGGTTATTCAGCCTAAGCTTAGAAAAATATTTTCACAAAAGTTTTGAAACACAAAGCGTTTGTATACAACATAATAATGATACTAACTTAAGCTAAAAATTACCAGGTTTGTACAAAAAATCTTTTAGATTTAAATTGTGGAAGTTTATCTAGTTTTAAAGTCACCCAACAAGAACTGAAGTACTATAATATAATACTGTTATATATTTACTATAATGTAGTTTGGCGCATCATGGAAGTATTCAGTTTTATCTTCAATATTTGTAGTCAGAATTCTAGAATTCGGAAGTGTTATTGTAGTATAAGTGAACGGTTTGTTTTTCAATACATAATTTTTCAGTAGTATTCAATCTTTTCTCTTTCTCTCTCTCCAAATATTGTTTCTCAAAACAATTTGAGAAAGTTTTGATCGTGGCATTTTCCCATCAGGAAAAAATTACTGAAAAGCTTCTAAATTATATAAACTATTTTTTAAAACAAAAATTGGCCTTAAAATGAAGCTTAATTAAGTATAATTATGAGAACTCAAAACATAATCAATCAGAAATGATTTTAGTTATGAAAATTGAAATTAATAACCATTTCACACTGGAAGAGTTGCTTATGCTCAAAAATATTTTTAATTATTTCAATTTAAGAGGGAACAAATGATTTAAAATGAAACCAAAACCTAAGCTCAGAAAACTTCAAAATGCTTAAAAAAAAAAAAAAACACTCACACAAATTTTTTAAAATCTTTTTCAAATTTGTAAGGTACTGTATAGTCTTAAGAGAGAGGTTAAAAAAATTGTTGAAATGACTTTTGTATGTAAGAACAACCAATATTAATTATTAATGCAAACAAGGAATTCTAGAATAAAGCATTGCGGTATTATTGGTACAGAATTTCTTTCACGAAACTGGAAATTTAAATTCACAATATTATGAAATTTTCTCTCAATGTTTGTTCTGTATCAAAACACAGAAATAAAAATATATTCCGTAGCTCTTAGTTTTTGAAGAAATACAAAAGCTGCAATAAAAAATAAAGTCTACCCCACTAAATATTGATAACTCAGTGCTATCATTAGTATCTAATGTATATAGATAGTTATTGCCGCATAACGTTTTTTGCTTTGCGAATATTTGAGTCTTGTTTTCTGAATTGAATATAGTATTGAATTCTCTTTAAAATGATATGAAAGATTTTGCATTTTGTGCAACGGAAAATTTTCTATATAAGCATACAAACTTAAAAACACGTAACTATTTTTTTAAAAAAAAGTGTCCACAATTTTGGCGACCATTGTATATCTGGATATGTAATACACTGTATGTTGTATTTATTTCATATTAAAATTGTAAAATTCGCAAACAACGCTGTTCCTTACATTATAATGGCGATTCAATGGAAGTGAAATCTTGGCAATAGAACCAAGTTGGCATCATTTTGGGCGGCCATATTGGTCATTTGGCTACTCTGTTGGTGACCATTTTTGGTGAGTTGACGACCATAGGGATTCTTCTGGAAATTACAGAATAAATAGGCTAATATCATGATCTATGGCACTAGCGGATTTTTCTTGAAAGATCCTTGAGAAGTGCAAATAGGGAGTCGCTCACCGAAAGTTAAGTAGTCTTGTTTTGACAGATAAAGAGTGGTATTGATTTGACCGTGAAGAGTCGACCAGCGATTAGTTATTACTGCGGCTGTTGTGTAGGATGAGCGAGTGTGTGTGTGAATAATCTCTAACATGTTTGCCGTAGCATAAGCGCCGTAGCAGACCTTCTGAGAATTTAAGTACTGTATCCTATATTTCAAGGATTGTTTTTCGACACTAAATTTCCATCACTCCTGAACAATTGTTTTGTTCTTTGTAATTGGTTTGCATAAAATCCTCGAACCTCAATCTACGTAACAATATGTTTTACTTTATTTATTTTACAATATCCTTTTGCACGAAAAAATATTTCAATTCCCCCTCAGTTGCGTGTTAAACGACTTTCACTATGTTCAAAGTTAAAAAGAGCTGTAAAATGTCTCAAATTGTATACTTGGTGTAACATATTATACCTATCTTTTTTTCTAGAGCTTTAATGAACCTGGCAAAATGTTTGCATCAATAAGAAAATTGAAGGGAAAGAAGGATTGCAAGAGCTCTTATTTGAAACTGTATGAAATATTTTCAAGCTAATAGAGAATATGAGTTATAATAATAAAACAAAGAGGGAAAAACAAAAGAAAGATGCCATGAAAAAAAGTATGTAATCGACAGTTGAAAAAAATAAAAGTACACATAACATAGAATATTTATTTCTCAAGAGACCCGTAGAGAGGAATCCATTCTGAAAAACGATGAAAGCGCCCTCTTTTGGGAGGGGGGATAGGGTGTGTCCAAAGGAACAGCGAAGTATTCATGCAGTACTGGTCGTAATGGTCGAAGGTGAATAGTACCCTCATAAAAGATAAATTATATGCCTTTTTTTTTTTCTTGATCTTCATTATTTCATCGACTTTGAAACAAATATTTTTTCATACTATTATTTTTCCAAATTTGCGTTTTCTGGCAGGTCAGGATAAGCTAGACTTAAGCAGATTTTCTAATCATGAATTTCGATTCGCCAGTGCTTGTAGATCTTCTGTACCCAGAGGCCAAAATGAGCTTCAATCGGCGCTGCTGATCCCACCTCCATCGTTCAAGTTCATGGAGGTAGTTACTGGAGCGCTTAGCCCAGTCTGGCTCTAATCTCCTCTCTTTACGTAATTCTGAGAAAATTCTCTAATTGGCTCAGTGGTTGTAGAAATGAACTAAAATAAGGAATCTATTTCTATGGAGGTTTGCTTAGATATTTTAAAAGAAATTAAAATTCTAAATTTAAAGTGCTATGCTGAGGAGGAAGCCAAAGCAGTAGGGGAAAGGCGGAAGAAGAAATGAGATTGAAGAAAGAAAGATGGCTTGTGGAAGAGCAGATGCGACATGTTCAAGAGGAATATAAAATGAAAATGAAAGCAGAACAGAAGCGCTTTCGGGAAGAAAGATGTAAAAGAATGGACGAGCAAAATCAAATGAAGAGTAGGAAAAGTCAGATGAAGACATAAAGGTAGGTCAAGCAATCGAGAAGGTTCTTGTGTTTAAAAGTGAATAAGCCTAGATGCGTAGTGAGGATCCAGATGCCGTAGCACAGTGCGCCGCAACCTTTTTATCGCTGCGGACCGGTCAACATTTGACAAATTTACCGTGGCCCGCTGAGGGTGGGGGACGTTGATTGTTTATATTTTAGATTGTTTTGATTTACCAATTTTAATTTAGTTACATTTAAATATGCCTTCAGAATAAAATATAGTTACACCAAAAACGAATAAAAGTGATTTAACGTGGAATATAAAGTGATTTCCGTGGAAAGTTGCGCAAATCCGAAAGAAATGCACCACTTTAAATAAAATGGCTATAGTTTAATGTTCTTTAGGCGGCCCGGCCCCATTTGATCTACGGACCGGGGGTTGCGGATCACTGCTGTAGCACACCCTGTCGCTGTTGAGGAAAAAAAGGGTTTATCTAATGTACCGTTAATGTCTGCCTAGGATGAGACGTACGAAGAAAAAGCGGAAACACCAGTAGATGTGATAAAAGATAAAGCTAAAGATGATCTTAATCCAGTAATCCTTAGTAAAGAACAAGTGGATTTAAATAAGGATGAATTTGAAGAAGAAAAGCCAAAATTGCCTAAGAGAAAACACAAAAAATTAAGCAGAGTGACTGTTGCCGAGTTACAACAAAAAGTGAACTTAAAAGCCTCAAGAAACATCATAATTATACCCCAGCACTGGTGTTTTAATCGGAAATCTTCGCAAAATAGGTGAGGAGTAAAAAAACCTACTTGGAAACTGCTTGACTTTATCCAACGATTTGGTGTTATGAGAAGACGACAAGCATTGCGAGAAAGAATGAAAACAAGGAAAGCTGCAATGCGAAAAAGAGTTAGACTTAAGTCTAGTGTAATGATTTCAAACAGCTCTGGATAAAATATTTATTCTACAGTATGAAAATCATCGAAAAATGTTTCATTACAGTTTACTTGTAAAATGAGTCCGCAGATAAAATTTCTCTTTCGCTTCACTGTTTTATATCTTTCGCATAAAATAATGAAATAAAGTGATCCTTTAAGTCCTATACATATGATAAGCCTAAGGTTCCACAGTACTCCGTTCGATCTCGGTAATTCCACACCGAGTTCGGGTGAGCTCGCTGGCTCTATCTTCGCTGTGCGGTTGCTGATTCGAAACCTCCTCGGTTCGGTCCCTTTAATTCGCGTACTGAGGTATGGCTGACTCTCAAGTCTATCGCTACGACTGACTCTCAAGTCTATCGCTACGAGAGGCCTCTTATCGGATTCTCTCTAATCAATATCTGATCCTGGTACTCCCACGCTCTCTCTTTTTAAACATCTCGTTTCTCACGGTCACTCACTGCTTATCCCTCTTTGATCTCTTGTCCGTCGGTCGCTTATAGTGGGAGGGGCTCATATCTGGTTACTTATATCTGGGCTCACATTGTGAGTTCTATCTTCTCAGACGCACTGTCGTCACAGATTCGTGAGAAAACGAAAGCACATTGTACTGGTGTCTCTTTTAAACTTTCGGACTGGCATGGGAAAAAGTGGTAATGTAATTAGGTCCCAGTAATTAGGGAAACGAATGGAATTTCCCCACGTTAGTCGGCGTCCCCTCTTAGCAATTAAGGGAAAGAGACTGAGTACATCACACTAGCATGAGTGACATCGATTATCAAAAACATCAAAATAGTGTTTTTAAACGGCGAGCAAAATCGAAAGTGACCATTCATGGAGATTTGTGTTCTGAGGGAAGAGCCGTGACCCCTACTTCGTGGGATGGAAAGAGACGGAGAGAACAGTGCAAAGTAGAAACCTCTTTCGTTGGACGGCTGTGGGAAAGGTTAGAGGTGAAAGCCGACCCCCAGACCCTGGGGTCTTTGACCCTGTGCGGGTGGAGAAAACTTTCGGGGACTGGAGAAGGAACGGAACTGGTCATTTACTCCCCCCCCCCTTCCGCAAGCGAACACAGAGATCGGACATTGTGTGGAGGTGAATCAATCTTTATTTGGGTTGGACATTGATAATTCTTGGTGTATCCTTATTATTATTATTTTTTTGGTAATGTTGTACATGCATATATATTTAAAAGTGGAATTTTCATAGTTTGCTATATATAGGAAACCGTCTATTATCTAGTTGCTTATGTATTTAGCGTGCTGTTTACATGTATACTCTTAGAACTAATTCGAGAATGTTATTTGAGAAGCTTGATAGTAAGATAATTTTAGTTTGTTTATTTACTATCTGAATATAGAGAGTGAGGAAAAGTCAAAAGAGACCATTGTTTGTATCATAGATCTTAATTCTTTTCTAAACTATAAGTACTTAGGGTTAGTTAGTGAATTTTCATATGTGTATTTCTTTGTATGTAAACTGTATTTTCTTTATTGTTTAACATTTTTTTAGGATAAATCTTGGTAATACTTTTTTATGTGAATGAGCTCTGATTTTTTTGGTTACTTATATGGTTTTAGTGTAGTGCAACGTTTCTCAAACTGTGGGGCGCGCCCCCTGTGGGGGCGCTATAACCCTGCGAGGGAGGCGCAAGCATATTGAAAATAAAAGGTTTAAAAAATAATTTTTTGGAATGAAGTAAAACAAAATGCTTTATGACATAATAAAAAATACACATTTACACTGATATAATTTATATATTTCATCTGGTGATCATCAAAAATAAAAGATTCCACTTCAGACTCTTAGATCTTTGATCCTAAAACCAAATAAAAAAAGACATTTTATTTGCTTTGCTGTACTCCCACGATGAGAGATTTTTTTATTACTTTTCTTTTAACCCCTAAAATACTACTTTTGATTATCATATATTTGACCTTCAAACTTACTGGTATGTTTCACTCCATCTCTTTTTCTTTTAGGAAAGTTGTAAATAATATTTTTCTGTTGGTTTTTTTCCATGTGAATGAGTTTTATGATATATTGATAAGCATATTGAGCACTTTGAAGGATTATTTGGCGAAGATGTATTTTTATGAGTATTCTGAAACATATAATGCATAATGAAAAACGTTTTACACAATTATTTTTTAGAACTGACATTGATATTTTCATACTGAATACATTTTTAACGTGGGAGCTGTCGCATGAAGCGCAGAGTCAACCGAGGCTCACGAAATCGTTAATTCTGAGAAAACTGTTTATTCGTTTACAGTGACATTGACAGTATCCTCCTATTAGACAGTCTTAATGGGAACTTTAAAATGAATTTGTCACAAATATGCCTTTTTTTTTTAGAGTGGCAAACGTTTTTTTTACAATCAAGGTACTTGTTTTGATCGAGTTCCCTGCGCGACCACTTTTGTTCAAAAATATTTTCTATGAACATGCTACACTTTTCCCCATGATCAATTATGTGGTTTTGATTGCTGTGTTGTATGACTTATTATGGTTCATAAATGTAAAGGAGCAAAATATATATAAAAAAAATGGGCATCTCTGATCTCTACTGAAGGATGTTGAAACTGATCAAGCAATTGAAGAACCTGCTGAAATAATGCATATTAATCAAAATAGCGAAAATAAATATGAGAAAAGCGATAGACATGAAACGTTTGAGTTGAATTTGAAAATTTCAAATGCTGCTTTCAGTTTTATTGGATTTTTTTTCAAATTATCAAAAAAAAATTGAAAAGTCCTTGAAAGTAGGTAAGTTTATTTACTCTTCATTAAATTATTCACTGGAATTGTGATTTTTATCGTGTATAGTAAAAATAATTATAAAATAAATCATAGTTTAAAAACAAACTGAAAAACACGCTTTTATAGTGAATCGAACTAAAAAGTAAAAAAAATAAAAATATATATTACTTAAAAGTAACATATACAAAATTTAATACTTATCTTGTTAATTTGCACGGTTTATAATTATGATCGTATTGTAGTTTTAGCGCCAAAGTGCATTATATTATTGCATTCAATACATTATTATTTTTAGGGGGGGGGGGCGCCATAAGAATTATGATTGAAAATTGGGTCGCTAGTAGTGAAAGTTTGAGAACCACTGGTGTAGTGTAATGCATATTTGTTGTTTACCAGTTATTGTACTGTTGTGTATATGTGCATGTAGTTGGATAGTTTAGGAAAAGATCTGCAACAGTAGTCAATTTGATATTTCAGATTTATGCTTAATTTGCAATTAACCATAATCTTGGCGACGACGTGTAGTTTCTGACTACTGTTTGGTGGTAGATTCTTTAGGAGTTGGTGACGTTCCCACATCTGCGGGGGGGGGGGAGGGTTACTGTGTTTTGAAGGGAGAAAGCTTTTTGACCTCAAGCGAGGCGGTCAGGGAAGAGGGAGTCCCTTGTTTTTGGAAGCGTGGAGCGCTTGACCGGGATTTGGTTTTAAGGAAAGCGAGTTAATTTGATGGAGAACCAATGAACCAAGAATGGAGTTTCTTGGGAGGGTTTTAACACGACGGACAGCGTTGGTTTGATTGTAGTGATAATCAAGATAATTGTGTTTGAATTTATGGATTTGAGAAGTCATTTAGAAAGTAAAGGAGAGACTTTACAATATTATATAATCAAATTAATAATAGATTCATTACCCAACCTCAAATTCAAGCAAATATTTTTGCGGACTTTTTTGCATCTAAAAACGCTTATCATGAACCAATTCGTATGGACTTTTTCCACAAAGAGGATAACCTACTTAACAAACCTTTTCATATTTTTGAAATTCACAGAGCAATAAAACTTTCTAACAATTCAACTCTTGGAGCTGATCATATCACAGCAACTTTCCTTAAAAAGCTTGATCACAGTGCTTGTGAAGTAATTTTAAGATATTTCCAAAATTTATCTGATAATGCAATAGTTCCAACCTCTGGGAAGCATGCAATCATCCTCCCGATTCTTAAACAATGCAAAGACAAAACTCATGTTTAATCTTATCGACCAATAGCACTGACTTCCATCTTTTCAAAAACCTTTCAAAGAGTTCTAACCAATAGATTATGCTACTTTCTAACTGCAGAATGAAAACTTCATCCGTAACATTACGGTTTCGTCCCTTTTAAAGATAGCAGAAGCGCTACCTATCTTATTCAAAAAGCAATAGTGGATGCAAAATTACAAAAGAAATATTTTGTAGGAATAAATTTAGACATAAAAAAGCGCATACGGTTCAGTTTATGTAGATGGTCCTCTTCATAAATGTCTACAAAACGGTATAACAGGAAAAACAGCTATTTAGATCCACAAGTTTCTCACATATCCATCTTTTCAAATCAAATGGAGGGATTATTTTTCCTCCAAAAGGATATTTGCACAAGGTCTTCCTCAGGGTAGTGTTCTCTCTCCCATTTTATATACTATTTATATGCATGACTTTTTTGAAACTTTGGAATATGACAACGAATGCTTAGTCTATGCAGACGACATTTTCATTTATTGCTCACATCATTCTCTTGATTACATTTGCAAAAAATTGCAAAATACACTGGAAAGAATTTCTCAATAGTGCAAATATTGGAAGCTTTCTCTTAGTCCAGATAAAAGTACAATTGCCGAGTTATCCAATAAAAGAATTAATTCGTTTCCTTATATTTTATTGCAAGGGCATTCATTCTCTTGGCAATCATCTATCAAATATTTAGGAGTTCATTTTTCCAAACGGAGCCAGAATGTTTACTTAAGAAATTAATTAAATAGAAAAGCATTGAAAAAAATTAATAGCCTTAAGGCTATGGCATACAAGCATCATGGACTAAGAGCAACAGATCTGATCAAAATAGTAAATAATAGTATATGCAGTGTTTTCTACTACTCTTTAGCCATATAATAAATAAATGGTCTGATAATCAACTGAAATCTTTTAATGTCATTCAAACCAAAGCCATCCGAATTGCATTGGGATTTCCACAATGGACTCCAAACATTGTGCTTTTTAAAATTGGCTGGAGAGGAAATTCTGTCAGACAAAATATGAAGATTGGAAAATAAATTTTTTCTTTCTCAAATTTCTAATTAAACCTTTTCTCCATTATATAGCAATAACTCTGGGTCTCTGAATCTAAATATTATGGAAGAAGATATAAATCCTTACTAATATTATAAACGCGAAAGATTGTTTGGATGTTTGGTAGTCTTTCACGCAAAAACAACTGAATGGATTTAAATGAAACCTTACTTGAATATAGCTTATACATCAGAATAACACACAGGCTATAATTTATAAAGGTATTGTGTGAAGTGTCCAAAATATAACGATATTTGTCAAGTAAGAAAGAAAAATTTCTGCCATCTGCTGTAAATTCTGGCGTGTGCTGCAAGAAAGCCAGCGACAGCATATATCTATCTTTTATTTGTCAAGAAACCCTTTTTGTTTTGTCTACGCAAGGCACTCACTTCTAATTTATTCCTGAGATCAATGTAATCCCTATTTTTTTATTTCAGGATAAAACTAAGTTTTGAAGGGAGAGGTTGTTTTAAATCTCTTTATTTGAATAGCTACTATTGATTTTTTCATGTGTAAGAGCTATAATTTTAATTGAATAGGCAGATATTGTATTTTAGCTACTGTATTGTATTTTTTGGAGTGAGTGAATATTGTGATGGCTCACGCGTCCTTTCTCTAACATAACCTCTGTGCTCTTTGACGGCCAAGATTAATGGCAAATCTTTTCCAACCCAAATCCAAGAAGTGAAACGAAGGATAGATGCAAATAAGATAACCTTTAAAAGGACAGAAGTTTTAGGAAGCGCGATGGCAATTTAGAGAAAGTTCAGTTCAGAAAAGACAGAAGTGTAAATTGACGGTCTACCCAAGAATCACGGAAATCTCGCCATTAATACAAGGTACATACCATTGTATTCGAGCCTAACTGAATATCCGAAGTTGATTGAACAGGTGCTTGAAAATTCAAGGTAGGAAGATTATTTTCCGAATTCAAAATATTATTAGGAATGAGAGTAGGTGGATATAATATAATTATATATATAAGTGATCCAATTGCACGATCTGTGTTAACTACGGCTACGTGTTTGGCTTATTCTCACTTAATATAAGTTTGTTCGGTATATAAGTAATTTAAGTTAAACTCTTAATAAAAGTCATATTAAGAATTCTAAAATGGCTCATCATTTAGAGAATCCCACACCTCTAACTTACGCTGAAACCCCACGACATGGTCTACGAAGATCGACCATGTCGCAACATGAAAGATGGGGAAAATATTATAATAGACGAAGGAGGGATGTACAAATTAAGGTAGATGACTGGATCTTATTACAGACACACCTTTTAAGTTCAACAGCTAATAAGATATGCGCGAAATTCAAGCAAAAATTTGAAGGTCCGTATAGTGTGTTAGAAGTAAGAAATAATAATAATATTGTAATATGGAGGTCAGGAAAAATGTTAATCGTCAATGTTAATCAAGTAAGAATATATCGTCATAGGAAATGTGACGAGATTGAGTTAGGAACAGGTCGCTCGGAGAGTATTAGTTCACGTCAGGAAACGAGTAGTTTGGAAAACGTACATCGAAGATCAAATGAGTCGCAATAGGGGAAGAAGAAAGGGTCTGCGGTAAAGGTGAGTTAGAGGAAAAAGGGATAAATCTTAAGTCAAATCAAAGTGAGAAACACACAGATAGGGCCGATAAGCGCGGATCACTTATCAGATCACTACCTAGCTCTTTTTCCAGTAATAAGACAAGAATTAAAAGAAAGCGTCCAGATAGAGGAGATAAACGATTGTATGGATCTTGGTCAAGTGGACCACAAAGAAAGTGGCAGAAATGTAGACCCAATAACATAAATAAAAGACCATTGTCATCAGATAATATTTATATAAGTAGGAAGAAGAATCGGATGGAAGCAGCTGGGGTTCAAGATAGAAAGAACTACAACTTGCGACCACGCAAAAGAAAGGATCAGGAGTCCCGACCGGCCAATGGAGTAAAGTCAAGCCAAGCTAGGAAAAACCGAAGAGAAAACTACAGACCCTACATCAGGCAACATACGGGATCAAAGAGCACCCGAGGAATGAGAAGAGGAGCGAACAGTGATAGCACCTTGTCAATGGAAGTACTAGTGGGAGACAAGCCATAAAAATCAGGTTGTATTGTTTCATTTTTATGTTCTTTCCAACAAGTGGTCGGAAGAATTATTGCAAAGAAGGAAGTCTCGGGCGGTGTTTAAAAGTTATAATCCAAGCAAAAGTTGACACTACAATGAGTGTATATTTTTTTTGAATTTTTGACTTGTAAATTTTTTTTTCTCAATCGATGGAGAAAACACTTGTAATCATGCATTTGTTTATTTCGATGTATGACTTCGTGATATGCGACAATTCCTTTGGTTATTTGTTTTAATGATTTATTGAAAAATGTTTGTAATTGTATAGTGTGTATATATATGTTGTTGTATTTTTCCGTATTAAGGTGCATCTGGTTCAGGGAAACGCGGCGTAGTCAGGTCACTAACAATAACATTAACAGCTCTCCTCGACTCATTGGGAGTTTAGCGGAACCAGATGCGGGGTGTATATGAAAGTTTGTTGTAATTTAAAAATGATATATAATGCATAAAAATTGTGAAACATACTGGTGTAACCCCCCGTTATTTAGACTCTTACATATCAACAGTAAAGAGACTTTCGCGCCCTCTAGCGAACAGAACAATCTTCAGTGATGGCCAAGTTTCGGAACTGTAAGGACGTAATGAGCATGCGCTCCTATCCCTTTCAATTCTATGTCAACTGTTAGTTCTCTAGTTATGTATGTAAATGTGTTTTTGTCTAATAAACGTGTTTTAATAACTAGTGGACTTAGTAAAGAACCCCTTCCCCGTCTGTCCCTGATCATTTGGCGCCCACCACGTCATAATTTGACGCCCAACGTTTTTTTAGTTGCAGAAAGAAGCTTGGTCATTGCTCGGTATTAATTTTCAGGTTAACAGCACTAATGTTGTTCAACTTATATGGTTTAATTATTCAGTTCTCACCCGTAGAACAGGTAAAGCTTTTTATCTTGAATTTTCTTTAAAGTATTATACTTTTAATACTCGTTTCATTATTGCATGCCCAAGTGCAAATAGGATTTAATATCCGAAAGAATTTATTAGTTAAATTCTTAATTCTTTTGTCTCATTGTTCAGTATTAGAAAACATTTCTGTACATTCCTATGCAAATTATATAAACTGTTCTCATTGAATTAAGAAATCTTTTTCTTATTTTAAGAAATGTCATTTGCTAAACAGTAGTATAATATACAGTTTACATTATATTCTATGTTCTTTAAATATATGCTGACTTGTTTTAAGCTAATGTGTATAACGTTGTTTACTTAGAAGCGAAAGTGAGAACTCAAAACAATATATACATATGTATTGTCTTTTTTTTAATGATTATAATCTTTGTTCAAAAGCATTAATGCTCTGAAACTTCTTTTGTTTTGTTATGTGCTATTTTTGATAACATCATTTATGTGTATAATTTTTGGTAGAAAAATGTGTATTACTTAACGAGATTTCCCTCAGTTACATAAAATATTTAGTGGTTTAAAAGAAAAAAGAATATTTATCCATTTCCTTTATCTTGCTAGAATTAATTTTATAAGCTGATTCATTTTTGAAACTGGTGAGATATTTTATGCAGCGTAAGCGAAAATAAATAAAATAGAAAAAAAAAAGACAGTTCAAGGTTGTACGAAACGTTCAACAAATAATCCTGAGTTCTATGCATGTTTTTTTTTTATGGTATAAAGTGTAATAACTTATTTTTCTTTTTGAATATTAATAAGAAATTTTGTATTGGCTAAGTAGAACTTTTATTTATGCGTATATGATTTTTCATTTTACTTGTGGTATGATATAATTCAAATGTGTTTTCCAATCATTTTGTTGACTTTTTTTAATCTAAAAGTTTGATAGTAAGTTTACTTTGATTGTGTATTAAAAGTGAAAAGAACGAACATTTATATGTTGTAATTCATGAAAACTTTTTCGAATCGCATATTGTAACAAATTAAGATATTATTTTATGTGGTATAATGCTGTATTATTAATTAAATATAATAACATTTGGTTAAATTTAATTTAAAGTATAAAGAATAAATTTGTAATCAATTTCAAGTGACATTTCACGATGGCCTATTTAGCAAAAGGTCGCAGGCAGGACCTCCTTGAATTGGCGGAAACGCTAGACATATCTATACCAGACAATTTCAAAGTTCTTGACATAAAAGACGCGATCTTAAAAAGTGAAGGTTATGATGTAGATTTTACTAAAGAATGTTTAAATCGTATTATTAGTGATAGAAAAGAGCTCGAATTGCAAGCTGAAAGAGATAAGGAAAACGAACGAAAATTTGAACTGCAAAAACTTCAAATTACAACTGATACTTCTAAATCTACAAACTCTGCGCTGGTGTCTTCTGCAGACTCCAACATGCCAAAGTTAGAACTCCATAAGCTACTTCCAATTTTTGATCCAAAAACAACTGATGTAACAATCTTTCTAGACCTCTTCGAAAGGCAATTAACATTTTTAAAAGTTCCAGTTCCACAGTGGGTGGTGTACCTTGTTGGTCTTTTACCGACTGAAGTTTCAAATTTAATCGCAAAAGAATCTGTTGTTGATGCTCAAGACTATTATAAAGTCAAACAAATTCTACTAAAACGCTTTAAATTAAGTGCAGAAAAATTTCGGCAGATGTTTTCCCGGCACACCAAAGATCCTATAAAAACCTGGCGTGACTTCTATTTTGACTTGCAAACATATTTTGATGGGTGGCTCAAAGAATCCAAAGTTACCACGCTTGAAGAATTGAAAGATTTGATTGTGGCAGATCAAATTAAAAAGAAAACACCTCAAGATTACAAAGATCACTTTTTGGACCAGTGGTGTAGTTGGAACAATCCTCTACAACTTGTGGATAAGCTAGATTCATATGAAGAAGTTAAAAGCATGCGAAATAAAAACAAAAACTTTAGTTGGAAACAAAAAGAAATGAAGTCCAGTCCCTGGAGAAGTAACTACACACGAAATCCTAAGTTGCTGTCACATGAACATTCTCTGTCAGGTTTCCCCAGTCAAAGTAGGCGGGAAACCGGGGTTCCCAGTAACAGTAGGTGGAATCCCACTTCAAATGACAGAATACCTGAAAAGAAAATCGTTGATACAAAAGAAGACAGAACTCCTGTATCTTGTTATGGATGTGGTGCTCCCGGAATCATTCGATCAAGATGCCACACTTACAACCCAGTTCGACAAAAAGATGATACCTTGTCATCAAGTCTAAATCAATCAAACTTTTATAGTTTCTCCAGTGAAAATAATCCCATTAGTATTATTCAAATTTCCATTTGTAATACAGAAGCAGCAGTTTGTGCTGATACTGGTGCTACACATTCAGTGGCTGGTGAAAAATTGTATCATTTACTTAAACAAAAAGGATTGAATTTTGAAGAAAAAACTATGCAGATGACTCTAGCTGATGGTCGTACGCAAACCACAGAAATACTGACAACTTCTGTAGACATTGGTATTCAAGGAAAAGTCATTCCCATGGAGCTAATAGTTTTGAAAAATGCTAAAGGCAACAGAACACTTCTAGGCATTGACTTTTTAACAGCTGCAGGGATCGTCTTAGATCTCCAAAGAAAACAGTGGTATTTCACTGAAACATCCCACAGAAAATATAATTTTGTGAAAGCGCCTCCTAACATCAATGCTCTTCTCACTGTTAATAATGAACCACATCCTTGTCAACTTCGGGAAAATGAAGGTACTCATCTTTCACTTAAACAACGGAAAGAAATAAATTCACTATTGGAAAAATATGAAGAATGCTTTCAACCAGGGGAAGAG
>BMAV01004422.1:130566-158404 GCA_019973955.1 Trichonephila inaurata madagascariensis | reverse complement strand
AAGGATCTGAGGAACGTCCTATAGAATACGCTAGTCGACTGCTAACTCCAGCAGAACGCAACTATTCCACCACAGAGAGGGAAGCCCTTGCTGGGGTATGGGCTTTGAAGAAATTTCGTGGCTATATTGAAGGAACAGAAATAACCGTGGCATCCGACCACCAACCTCTGAAATGGCTTCTAAACCTCAAGTCTCCAACCGGACGACTTGCTAGATGGGCACTTGAAATCCAGTCTTTCAACCTGAAAGTACAGTATATACCTGGTAAAGCAAATGTCGTTGCAGACATGTTATCCCGCCCAGTTACTCAAGAAGAAGAATCTTTTTGCGAAGCCAATAATATCACGATAGCTGATATGCCAACACGAAGTTGTAAGGACATGCGCGAGGCGCAGCTTAAAGATGATAATTTAAAAAAAATCATCGACAGTTTTGAATCCCCTCTGAAAACTGAAGAATATGCAAACTGGACTGAACGTGGATTTTTGATGAATCAAGGTGTTTTATATCGTTATGTTCCTGATGCTGATTCCGCAGAAGCTCAGTTAGTCATTCCAACTGCTGAACGTGAATTGATAATGCAAAGGCATCATAATGATCCGATGGCTGGACATTATGGAGAAGATGGAACATTCCAGAAAATCGCAAAACGATATTATTGGACAGGCATGAAAAAGTACATATCCGATTATATTAAGAAATGTCCAGAATGTGCTCGTTTTAAGGCTACAAACCAAAAGCCTGCTGGTTTGCTTAGAACTCCAGTCTACTCACAGAGATTTGAAGTCATTGCTATTGATTTATTTGGGCCATTGCCTCAAACTGACTCAGGTAAACAATGGATATTCATTGTTGAGGATTGTGCCACAAAGTGGGTTGAGTTATTTGCCCTTTCTCAAGCCAGTGCACGCCAATGTGCTACAACTCTCATAGAAGAAGTTTTCATGCGTCATGGCATACCGAGACGAATTATCAGTGACAACGGAACACAGTTTGTCAGTGCTGTTCTACAACAGATTTGCTTTACGTTAAAAATAAGTCAAAACTTAATACCAGTTTATTCACCACAGTCTAATCCAGTAGAGAGAAAAAATAGAGACCTTAAACCTAGACTTGCAATACTCGTCGGAGACGATCATTCTAATTGGCATTCCAAACTTCCAGTCATTCGTTTCGCCATGAATACAACTGTCTGTGACACTACAGGTCACACTCCTGCTTACTTACTTTTCGGAAGAGAGCTACGAACTGTAGACGATGTGGTGCAAGATTTCAAAAGCGTCGTTCACAATGACAATTTTGTTACCGAAATAACACCTTATTTAAAATGATTTGCAACTATTACCGAAGACATACGAGAAAGAATAGAAACAAAACAAGACCAACGAAAAAAGCAATATGATAAAAAACGACGTCCAGTCTATTACTCTCCTGGAGATAAAGTCTGGGTGACTTTACATCCCATCAGTAATGCAAAGAATAAGAAAACTTCCAAGTTCATGCCAAAGCGTGACGGTCCATATTTAATTCTCACACAAAAATCACCCACTTCTTATGTTATAGCAAGTCTTACCAATCCATCTGAACCGATAGCTACTTACCATACTTCTGCTTTAACACCTTTTAAAGACATGGACACTTCTCCTATAGCTCCACTTCGAAAAAGAGGCCGACCTCGAAAAGTTACATCAATACAAAATACGCATGTTCCAAGAACATCAACTGCTTCAACAGCCATTTCCAGCAGAACCATTCATCCCTCAACAAATGCTACTTCTACAATAGCTAATTCTGATTCTGGCTCCTCGCCGGGACGTCGTCGGATCCATAGGGGGAGATTGTAACCCCCCGTTATTTAGACTCTTCCATATCAACAGTAAAGAGACTTTCGCGCCCTCTAGCGAACAGAACAATCTTCAGTGATGGCCAAGTTTCGGAACTGTAAGGACGTAATGAGCATGCGCTCCGATCCCTTTCAATTCTATGTCAACTGTTAGTTCTCTAGTTATGTATGTAAATGTGTTTTTGTCTAATAAACGTGTTTTAATAACTAGTGGACTTAGTAAAGAACCCCTTCCCCGTCTGTCCCTAATCATTTGGCGCCCACCACGTCATACTGGTATTATGTGAATATAGATTTTGCCAAGTAGCTTCAAGAGTTTTCATTTCAGGGTGACAGACCCTGAATTCCAATTTATCCTCAACTTGGAGAAGAAAACCCAGTCTCCAAGCCTATTTGTATCTGAAATGGATGGAAATGGAAGATAAAATTGTATAGTAGTTTAAGTAGATATTTAAGTAGTGTTTAAATAGAGTTAAGTTAGTTAAGGGGTATATGGACCTCGTTTTTTTCCATCCAAGTCAAGGATGGGTTTTTCCCCTGTCTCCCGCTCTGATGAGGTATACCCACATATGTAAAAGTGAGAATATACCATGATTAAAATGCAAAACTGTTAATGTTGTCTTGTTAATTGAGTAAAATTTATTGTGTCTGTCAAGAGTTCAAATTAAGGAGGAATATTAAATTTAATTTTTAAGATAAATAATGAAAATTAAAGTTAAGTTAAATATTGGAAATTAAGAGTTAAAATGAGGATTCAAGGTTAAAACTTAAATAAAACTTAGAAAGTGAGGAGATTCAGAAATAAAAATTTAGGCACGTAATTTCTTAAGGGTCATGTGGACCCCTGAATAAATCACGTTTTGCTTCTTGGAGGGGTTGTGACGGCTCACGCGTCCTTTGTTTAACATAACATCTGTGTTCTTTGACGGCCAAGATTAATGGCAAATCTTTTCCAACCCAAATCCAAGAAGTGAAAAGAAGGATAGATGCAAATAAGATAACCTTTAAAAGGACAGAAGTTTTAGGAAGCGCGATGGCAATTTAGAGAAATTTCAGTTCAGAAAAGGTAGAAGTGTAAATTGACGGTCTACCCAAGAATCACGGAAATCTCGCCATTAATACAAGGTACATACCATTGTACTCGAGCCTAACTGAATATCTGAAGTTGATTGAACAGGTGCTTGAAAATTCAAGGTAGGAAGATTATTTTCCGAGAATTCGAAATATTATTAGGAATGAGAGTAGGTGGATATAATACAATTATATAGATAAGTGATCCAATTGCGCGATCTGTGTTAACTACGGTTACGTGTTTGGTTTATTCTCACTTAATATAAGTTTGTTCGGTACATAAGTAATTTAAGTTAAACTCTTAATAAAAGTCATATTAAGAATTTTAAAATGTCTCTTCATTTCGAGAATCCCACATCTCTAACTTACGCTGAAACCCCACGATATGGTCGACAAAGATCGACCATATCACAATATTAACGTCACACTGTTCAGCTACACGAGGGCTTTTGGCGACGGACCACGTAATTTTGAACCATGGTCAAGTGACGTGGACGACACCTGAGCTGGCACCCCCTTCTCCTAACTACCATACCACACCAACTTAGCAGGAATATTCTTTGAAATCCACTCTTCCAATATATATGGCAGAACGGGTTCTATGATGAGTATTTTGGCGGGGAAGGCGAATAGTTTTGTAGCAGAAATTGTGTTTTCAGCGAATTGCAAAGATTATCATTTTTGTCCCGAAAAAATAGTTAATGTCAAAATTTAAGTGTCTTATGTTTTTCGTATCTTTATGAAGACCTTAGAAAACGATTTGACTATTTATTTTAAGTGAACGGTGTATATAATTAATTTTACAGTGGAATATCTTTAATTAATTAATTAGCTCTAACGGATTAAATTTCCCAATTATTTTAGTATTTTGTTTATGTATATCCCTTTTAATTTTCAACGTAGTGATAAAAAAAAAAAAAAATATTGCATGAAAAAAACTGCAGTAAATCATAATGCGGTAGATAAAGGGTTAACGTGCCCCTTCACGGCGGGTCTTTAGTGGTACTAGGCTCGAACTCGTGACAAGGCCGGCCACTGTATTTTTTGGAAGTGTAGAAAAAGTACCTACTAAGAATTATGCCACACGAAAGAGTAAGTCTAATCTTTCCCAAAGTTCTAATAAAGTTAGAGCTATGAAAGTAGCTAGACATTTGCCAACTTGACTCTATCGCCAACATTTCGCTGTTTTTCATTGAATCGCCATTATAATTTAAGAAAAAGTGTTGCTTGCGAATATTACAATTTTAACATAAAATAAATACAACAGAAAGTCATATTAATGTATTACACTTTCAGATATAAATTATATACATTATTTTAAGCGTTCATTACACAAAATTTGTAAAATGGGTTACTTTTGCTGAGCAGAGATCATCTTAGAAAGGTATTTTCAAAAATCGACCCTCAAGAGAGTTAGTTATATGTGAATAAAAAAAAAAAATCCTTTTTATCAGCTATTAGATCTACAGACTTAAAATTTAACAAAGGTTTTTTCTTTCTTTTTTTGTTCAGCTGAGATATGCAAAAAGCTTTTTTTTTTGTTTAATTTGCAATTCACGTAAAATTAACTCATTAAAAACTTCTTTATCCTTTAATCTGTGTTGTTTAATTTTTCAGTTCACCCGTGCGCAGAACGGGTATACCAGCTAGTAATATTATAAATATACTAAATCCTTTGAATGCTGTTAGTGGTCAAATTATCCCAACCCCCAGAATAGCATCTTTTTCAATTCGCCCACGCAAAATATGTCAATAATTTCAAATTTCAGGATAAAAATTTACCAATACAAATTATAAGGGGTTTATTTGATGAAACAGTATAGATGACATGATTTCCAGGACTTCTATACAATAGCTACTGATGCTTCGCAAAATGAACAAATTACATCTATTGCAGGTATTACGGAAAACTCCTGTTTTGCTTATAGAATCAATCGCAATAATTCTATTTTTACAGCTGAAGCTCTGGCTATCTGCCAAGCTTTAGATGACAAACAAGAATCTGATAATTTTATCTGATAGTCTCTCTGTTCTTCAGAATTACTCGATCAAGTCCCACAGTGTTATCCATAAATTAGCTAGCAAGATATACATTCTATAGTATTATAATAATCAGATGATTCTACTTAGGACTCCGAGACACTCAAATATAATGTGGAATGAACAGGCGGATAATCTTGCAAGAACTGTCACAGAATACGTTTACATCGACTGGATCGCCTCAGAAGACATCAGTAAAGAAATACACCAAGAGAGTTTTAAAAAAGCAAATGATAACTTCTGTTCAAGTAAATATTTTGAAAACTTGGGCAAAAAATATTCCAAACATAGGCTCGATCTCTAAGTGGACAAGTAATAGAAGAGAAGAAATCCTGTGCACTTGAATCCAGCAAAATGATCATCACTCCAGGACTTGTACGAAAATTTAATTTATCAGACAACGCAAACTGTAGAATTTGTAATTGCTTAAACCACATCTTGTTAAACTGCAATAGATATATTCATCCTCGAAATCACTAAAGCATTTTCTCAAAATTGATCCACATTACATTCAAAGAATTACTGGAGAAAGCTATGTCAAATAGATCAACATTCAGATATTTTGTCCAGAAAATGAAATATTTTGATATCTGCTAATTTATAAATTCCTTAGCCTTTTAGGGGATAACAGCTTTTGTTGCTCAATATCCCACAAAACCAGAACTGAACTGAACTCTTAAAATTAAATGGTGAGTTGGTACTGTTCTTATGAGTTTCGCGTTATTTTTGTCTAAAGTGGGTTCACGACTGACAGTGGGATCTCTACTCCTTGTGAAAGGAACATGTCTACAATATTTTAAGTTTGTAGGTTTAATATTCGCGGAGATATCATGATGAGTCGCTTTTCTCCTTCATATATAGAGGTATAATCGAATTGCGTAGTCTTATTGTATAATATAATTCAATAAAAAACGAAATCAGTTTTATAACATCAGGTAAACTGCGACTTTAAATGTTTTCAACGATATTTCTCCCCTTATGCCTTGTAATTTAATTTGAAGGAATTGCACAATTTTAATATTTAAAAATCTTCTCATTTGTTTAGAAAATTTAAAAATATTTTTTTGGGATTAAGATATAGTTTAAAAACGAAAGATAGTTAGTTCCCCATCTCATGCTGTATAAATAAACGACACCATTACCTGCAGCAATTGGTATATCACCTATATAATGACGCACTAAAAAGTGATACCAGCTCCTGGGGAGTGCAATGGTAAAAATACCAAGCCAGCCCCATGGGGGAAATTGTATATGTAGTACTTTTTTAAAAACTGTGAATAACCACTGATATTTATCTAATTGTCAGATTTTTCAATGGAACGCCAGGATTTTAAGTAGCTTTTTTTTCACATATCCTCTCAACAAATTCTAAGAAAGCTACATTTCTTGATCACAACCCACCAAACGAGTCATAAATCACCATTCATCAATGAGACGTAGGAGAAATTTCATGTAATCTTCTGCAAGAAGGTTGAGTTTTATGTTTACTTTCCAAATGTGTGCAAAAAGCTGATATTTCTAATTACTCACAAGTAATTTAATTTAAAAATATATGCAGTTAGAAGAGCATAAAAAAAACTTCCGTCTTTGTTTTTTAATCCGATAATTGAAAATACTTAAAAATACACTGCTGGCCACCGTAAATGCAACACCAAGAAAGACAAGAGATAGCACAACAAAATTTATTTTGTAGATAACATGTTGACCAAGTATCAAATGATTAAATTTATAGACTTCTGTGAAGTGTGGCTCCTGCTAGAATCAGTAGCCAGAGTAGCCACCATTGTTGGAGATCACCGCTGCCACACGCCTCGGCATTTATTCAAAGAAACTTTGGATGTGTTCTTGGGGTGCAGCAGACCAAGCAGCTTCCACACGTTGCCAAAGTTGATCTGGTGTGGCAGCTGGGGGTGTAATCTGGGTCAATCGTTAAGCAACCATGGACCACATGTTTTCTATCGGCGAAAGATCCGGAGAGCGAGCCGGCCAGGGAAGCAATTCAATCTGATGATTGACGAAGAACCTTTGGACAATGAGTGCCACGTGTGATCGCGCATTATCCTGTTGAAATATGGCTGTGGCCAAGCCCTGAAGGTAAGGAAGGACAACTGGCTCCAACACCTCGGAGATGTAGCGCTGGCTGTTTAAAGTACCGGCAATGCGTACTAGAGGAGTGCGAGAGTGATATCCAATACCGCCCCATACCATAATACCCGGTGCAGGACCAGTGTGGCGGTGCATAACGCGGCTGTTCAGCATCCTTTCTCCACGGTATCTCCAGACTCTAATCCGACCATTGTGGTGTGTTGCAGACAGATGCGTTATTCGTCAGTAAAGACAACTTCATTCCATTCTGCCACCCTCATTCTTCTTTTATCGCACCATTGGCGGCGGAGACGTCTGTGGTTCTGCATCAAGGGTAGACCAAGCAATGGACGTCTCGCGGACAGACCACTCTGCTGTAAACTGCGTCGAATGGTACGCGCAGACACTGAATGATGCGTTACAGACTCAATGTGCTGTGCTATGGTTCGTGATGTGACTGAGCGATCCGTTACTGCCATGCGCACAATTTGCCTGTCCTCACGTGAAGTGGTGCACTGAGGTGGATGCGCTCGACCACGTCGGTCCGTCGTACCCCCCTGCATCCGACGGTCATATATCAGCATTACAGTTGTTTGGTTTCGTCCAACACGACTACCGATTTCCCTGAAAGATAATCCACAATCTCGGTAGGCCACTATCCTTCCTCTGTCGAGCTCGGATACTTGATCAAAAGCTGATCGCTGTTTTCTACGAGGCATAACTGATCGTTTTTTGAAAAAACCACAATTGCCGAACTTGAAATTGTCGAAATCTCCAAGCCTTAAATAGTGCTTTGAGGTGGCGCCACAGGCGCGCGTGAAGTGTGTCTGCATTGAAATTCTAATCATTTGCATATCTCACCTCCGCTAATTCATGTTATTTGCATTGTTCCTTCAGGGTGTTGCATTTACGGTGGCCAGCAGTGTACTTACCAATTTCTTTTTTAAAAAAAAAAAAAAATTCGAAACGAGAAAAATTCGTTTTTTCCCAGCTCTTTCAAATGCATTTTATTCCATGCATTTAAAGCAGATCTAACCCTAGATGTAAACAGAAAATAAAGAAATTCCATAGAATTAACATTATGCTCGGGATTTCGTACTGTCATGCCAACAGGAGCCTTAAGCTACAAAAATGTGTTCCACTTATGCAGTAGCTTGATATGAGAATAGTTTCTTGGGATAATGTGAGATTTCTAAAGATTAAATAATAATTCAGAGATCCATTTTTTAAAAAAGTACATCTAAATCAAAATATTGTTGAAATGTATACAGTTAGTTCAGATTTAGATACTTCGAGTAACCAACACACTTTAGACCTCCATTCAAATTCACTCTTGGCCATTGAAAAATGGATAACAAAAACTTTCCCAATTTTATTTTGTATGCAAAAAAATCTGGGAAAAGGCACATTTTTTACATTGTATGAATACAATGCTATTTACAATTACTTACAATAAACTTTAGTCCTTATTATAAAACCATGGACATAGAATCAATCCTATTTCAATTTAATACCACTCATAAAATTGTGACAAATATGGCAGTACATAAGCATCTGCATGCTTTACATTTCCGGTTTTGACAAGCCTTGCTAAAAACTTTTGAATTCCTTAATTGGGGAATCTTGAAGTTTAATACCAAGATAGGATTTGAATTTTAATTCTATAGGCATTAATTTTCTCATATTACTAGTTCCCTGAGTTGTTCTTTGAAATACTTTGTGTACCAGCTCTTGAGAATAAATGCACTTGCTTTAAATATCAATAGTGTTCTTTAGTTAGATTTCACTCACACAATTTAACCTTAAATTTCCACTCAAAAGGTTTGGATGGATTTAAATTGATGTTTCTTTTCTTTGTGGAAGAAAACACAAGATGTCTTTTAAAAGACAAAAATCACATTTTAATCAACACATTTTTTTACATAAAAATACAAACAAATGAACACTAAAAAACAGTTGAGCATCTATGATCAGGTAATAGTTTCATAAAAAAAGCACAATAAATAAATAATAATGAATAAAACATTTTGCCTCTTATGTATATTTTATACATGAATAGAAAATTTAGATTGCATTTCCGACATATTTTTCTGAGAAGGAAGATTCCAGATCACATATGGAGAGTTTTAAGGATGAAATTTGTCGAAATTCTGTTGAGATAAATATTTCATTTTTGCTGGGATAAGATCATTTCCCTAGCTGAATCATCACAATGTAATAGAAATGAGATCCCAATTTCTAATGAATAAATTATGAGATCTTTTCCAAACGAGACATGGACATCATTGTGCAAGTAATGTTTGGTAATGTACAGTAGCTGGCAGTAAATGTTTGAATTTTTTGCATTAGCTTAACTTTTTATTTAAAAGTGGTAATGGATCATTTAAAATGCATGACATTTAGTAAGTTACAAAAGGATTAGATTCACTCTTACTTCTTGAATGTGATATATAATATTTACAAATACTCCATCAATTTAAAACTTGACATTCTGATGATCTAGCATTAATTGTGTTAGATAAGTTTATTGTAAATAAGCATTTTAAAGTAATAGACTGTATTTCATTCTTTATTGGCGATATAAAAACCATTTACAATGTCTTGTTTTAATCTTGTAAATTCATCAGAATTCACACCATTGATATTAGAATAAGGTATCATTGTAATAAAAATATGGTCACAACTATAAAACAAATGAATGGAAAATTATTTTTTCTTCCTACATGCTTAGAGATGAAAGAAAAGTGCCATTGTGTTCCTATATTTTGTGAAAATAGTTATATATTTTTACCATTTTAATGAAGTTAATAATATAAATATTAATTAAAATTGGCCAAATAAGTTAATTTCAGAGTAAAGTATCACACACAACTCTAGCACTACCATTACTTTAGATCTTTTTCATTCTTTTTAGACCTTGTAATAATCACCATACAAAAATTAGAAAAACACACAAAGTGCTATTAATTAACATCTAAAAAACAGGATTGTGTAAATTAAATTATATTACACATGAATTAATGAAAGAATTTGAATACCTATCTAGATTTTAAAATTTTAATGTAGGAAATTTATAAGCAATCCCTAACATGGGACAGAATTGTTCATTGAGGAGCGGATGTTTGGTGTCAGAATGAAGCTCCTCTTTTCTCCGGTTGTTTAAAAAAAAAAAAACTGTATTGTTTTTTTTAAATAAGTTAATAAAATAAGAACAATTGACATTTTCTACATTAAAGTATCAAGAGAAACACAAATTATTAAAATACTCTAAAATCCATTAAACAGCCCCCCCCAAAAAATTGGTACGATTCAAAATCTTTTAGATTATGGGACGAGATTCTTAAAATACACCCAACTCTTTTTTTACACGATTTTGAAATAACACAATTCACCTATATGCCTTTTTACACAATTTTTTTGTTCTAGCATGAATCCCGCCAATTTTTTAAATTCTAATTTCGACAGTGTAAATCGGAAGACGGTCAGTACTTGTTCTACTTCCTGGCTTGTTTACTTTGTATTCTGGAGTTATGGAGAATACCCAAATTTTATAATCACTTTATTTTGTTGTACTCTCATTTGAACACAGCATTTCATTCTTCAGTTGTGTTAAAGCCCTTTGGATGAGGATGATTTGATTGATTTCATGATAATAAAGAAGTTGAAATTCAATTATGAACAGCTTATTTAATTCACAAGAGCTTGAAGTTTGCTACAAGTATGGAAAAACATTTTCTTATTCATGGTTCTGACATTGAGTGTGCATTAAAATTTAAATGTGTGTGTAATATGTTATCTATAGCAGGATATCAAGAATTAAATGAGCAACTTAAGGGGGGAGAAGTTACTAATAACAGACTTAGTAAAAAAAGAATCAACAGAGGCCGTTAATAATGAATGAAATTATTCATTTGAATTAAAGTCGACAGTTGTACAAGACATATCTGATACATCTACTGACGATAGGATTTTTGATCCAATTCATAATAAACAAGGGTACACATTATTGAGTAACAATGAATAGTTGTTAGTTAGTAGTTTTATTTCTAATTTCAATTTGAATTTTTATATGTTGTGTATGTACTTATATACTGAATTTTCACTGTACACTAATTTTTTTTAAATAAAAATGAACTGTTTTTGTATTATAAATATCCCCACTTTACCATATGTAATATATTTTTTTTGCATGGTTTTCTAAGGAACATACTTATTGTATAAAAAGAGAGTTGGGTGTATATCAAGGCCCTGGATGAAGCAGGAATTAACACTATGAAGGAAATTCCCTATTTGTATGAATGACAGAAAACATACAAATTAATGGGGAAGAAAACAGAAAATTACAAATGGTTTACAATTCTATTTGAATATGTTTCAGCAGGACTCCTTGAAATCCAAGAAACACAGAATGCTAAAAGACAAATATTTCTGCAACAATTTATAATAATTTATATCATCCATTTATCTCTTAGTTATTAAATAGTGATAATTCTATGCAATTATGTAAAACACAAAGGATGATTCTAGGTTTTCTTAAAATTTTTATTGATTTAAAGGGATGTGATAATTTTTTTTTTCTACAAAAAAGAGGAATTTAACCTAATTATACCTCTTCAAAGTTACATTAGAAACCCTTTAAAAATTCTCATTAAAAAAATTCATGACGTATTAAAAATAAAAAAATTTTTATTTCACGCAAACTGGTTGATTACAAACAATACTGCCCAATAGAATTGTCTTAAAGAATTATTGATTCAGTAACCCAGGACTTCACAACCTTTAATTTTAGTTAAATAGAAAGACAAAAAATTATTCCAAACATTAATTTTGAAAAATCAAACATTCACAGAAAAAATAAATGTACTAAAAATAAATATGTGAATATGTTTTTCTCTCGAAACACAATGTATTATGAAACAACACATTTGATTATAAGTGTTATACTGAGGCTTTTAATTTAAGAACAAGACACATAAAGAAAAATCCATAGTTCATGTAATATTCATCAATACCAGATGATTCATGCTCAACTGTACAAGAATAAAATTTAAATTTGCCTCATATATGAACACTGTCCTTCCAAATGATTCATGTGTCAGTGGGGGAAGAACACACCCTAAGGACGGACCCTGTTGCCAAAAACTCCTGCAGATCTGTCTCCATGTCCTGATGATGGATTCTCACATCTGTAGAAAGGTCTGGTGAAGAATGGTGATTATTATCTCTTGGCAGAGAGGTGTCCATTGGTTCTGAATCACCCTCCAGGATAACAGCCTTCTTTGCTTTTTTAGAAAGAGGGATTGAAGTAACCACAGAAGTTTGCTGGTATGTGATACCCATTGCTTTGCGAATACCTTTAACACTGACAATGTTCTCGGGTGGTATCTGTAAAAGTGAAAATGTATACATTAATGACTAGGGTAAACTGATGTAAAAGATAACAGAATTTTCCTCATTTCTTTTACTTTTCATTATATTTTATTCAGCGACCTAAATGTAAGCAATCACAATACTAATACAATATTTATATGTGTGCACATGTTAATATCAATCTTTTCCAATAATAAAAAATGATAATAGAATACAGAGTCTATATTACTTCATGAAATCCAAAGGGAATGTGAAATGAATTAAAAAACTTCAATTTAAACTAAGATAATTTTAATAATATTACAGAAAAATACAATAAATGCTTCTAAATAATTCAAAGGCATTTCATTAAAAATTTTGAATCAAATTCTTGCATTTTTAAAACAAATTAATGCTGGACCAACCCCCATCGTGCAAATTATATAACTCTATTCATACTCATTGCCCCAATTGTAAAACTGTAACTTTCATGTATTATGCAGTCTATTTTATTTTTTTCAATATAAATAAATCAGAATAATTCTCAGAATAAATAAATAAATATAAATAAATTTTAAGTCTTCATCTTCGCATTTTAAACAAATTTATTATAGCATCACAAAAAACTTTTTGCATATTTAGAGAGATAAAATTATGGAACTAATTTGATAAAGGGGGTAATTGCGCCAAGCGCTGCTTGGAGCGATGAGATCGCACCTAGCAGGGTTTGCTGTAGCTGGACTGGAATCCAATATGGCGGCGTCCGCTTAGGCATCGGGATGGAAAATAATTTGAATTGCATGATTTCCGACAATTTTAGATGTAACCAAAGAATAATGTTGATGAAAATCGTGAAAATAGGTAGTGAAATAGTGTACTTACCTTTTATGGATGTGGTTGAAAGCATGGGATATGAGTACCAGGATTTTTTTTTTTGCAAAAGGAAAGGAATATGAGGACTATAATAAATACGAAAGGTAATTGATTGAAGTGTGAAAAATGCATTTTTTGAACTGGTTGTAATAATGAAAAGGAAGTTTTAAAAACTCAAAAAAGGTGCAATGTAAGTAGCTGAAAATGTTACGAAAGGATTACGAATTCGATTCCCTTCCCAAAACGATTCTCCATTCAGCCCAATTAATATTGTGAACAAGGTCAAGAAACTTAATGAATGGGTCCTCTTTCAGAGCGAAACAAATTTTCCTGAACATGTACCAGGCGATATATCCTTCAAATCTTCCTTTTTGATTATATTCAGGCAAGGAAGCTTTGAAGTGGCGTCAGATCGATAGTATTTGTATGCTAGTATTTTGTAGTATAGTATTTTGCTTGATTATCACAATAAATAACTGGTAGATCAGAATAGTTTAATTTTAGCATCAAATTACATTCATTAATTACATTTTGAATCCAAATAATTTCTTTTGCAGCTTCCATTAAAGATATATATTCCGCTTCCATAGTGGAAAGACTAACACATTTATGTTTAAATGTACGCCAGGAAATAGGGACATTATGTATCATTACAATTAATCCTCCTATAGAAACACGATCATCCCTATTTGCTGCAAAATCTTAATCAGAAAAAAAATTTAACTTTAATTACTCAACATGAGATAAATTTAGTTTTAAATCTCTCGTGTCACTTAAATATTCTAATAATTTCAGTAAAATATTCCAATGCTTTATTCCGGGAGATTCTTGAAATTGGGAAAGGATGTTAACAGCATAACTGATATCAGGCCTGGTTCGATTTCTAATAAATGACAAGCAACCTAAAAGATTTCTATAAGGAAATTTAGACATCTCTTCTATTTCTATAGCATTTGATGGACAGTCTAATTTAGATAGAACTGCTCCTTTTGCAATAGGAAGTGAAGCATGGGGAAAATTATATTTAGAAAATACTTTACAAATTTTATCAATGTATTGTTTCTAGTGAATAAAATACTGTCCATTTATATCAGAAAATCCAATACCATGTAATTTCTTAATTTTTCCCAACACTTTTAAATCAAATTTACTTTGTAACAAAGATACAACATTATCAATATCATCTTGTGATTTACCAAACACTACAATGTCATCAATATATACTATCAAAAGAACATTTTCCTTATAAATATAAACACAATTGCACCAATCTAAATTTTCAAGGGCGTTATCAAATTCATAATACCATTCTCTTCCACTTTGATGCAATCCGTATATTGCCTTTTTTAAAAGACAAACATGGTTAATTTTATTCAAGCTTTCAAAACCTTGAGGTTGTTTCATATATACGCGTTCATTCAAATTAGCATATAAATAAGCACATTTTATATCCAACTGACAATGAGTCCATTTTAATAGGCATACAAATAAGACAAAAAACAATCTCTAACAAGAGAAAAATTTACTACGGGACTAAACGTTTCATCACAAGATTCTCTCTTTTGTTGGTTATGCCCTTGTGCAACCAATCTAGCTTTGTACCTACAAATTTTGCCTTTACTATCAGTTTTAAGCGTATAAACCCATCTACGTCCTATAACTTTAGAATCTTGTGGGGCGGGAACTAATTCCCATACATCTCTTTCTTTCATTATTTTAATTTCCTCTTTCATTGCATCTTGACATTTACACAGACTGGGGAGTGTTTTTAACATCTTTAAAATGTCTAGGGATAAAAATTTCAATATTCGAAGTTTCAGGACGATTAGCGTTATGATCCACAGTTGAATTGAAGTCAAATTTTTATCATATAGTATACCATTATCTTTACAATATTTTTCTACATCATTAAATGACCTTAATCTAACATCTTTATCTTTAATACGATAATAAATATCATACCTTTTACCGTTTTGACGCAAGATTGCTTCTCTATAAAAAGGAATTGAACTGCATAATTTTAAATTAGATGCTTTTTCAGCTGGAGCGTTTACTCTTGAGCTATCGCCAACAACAGCTTTACCCAATTCGTCAGGATCATCATAACTAAATGTGTTAAAAGGATTATTAAATTTAAATTCCATCCATTCCGTTTTTCTACTATTAGGGCTAGGAAGTTTAAAATGCCGTTTGAAACTCTTTTAGATTCATCAAAAAGTACGTTGCAAGTTTCAATGAACTTCTTCTCATCCAGTAACCAAATACAGTATCCTCTAGTTGAACAAGCATAGCGAAGCATTATTCCGTGTTTTGCACGTAAATCTAATTTATTCCTGAGCTGCTTGGGAGTTCCCACATAAACATGGCATCCAAATACCTCAAGATTTGATACAGTTGGCTTACGGCCAAAATAAAGCTCATACAGGGTTTTATCTTTAAATTTATGACAAATTCTATTTTTAACATAAGTAAAACAGACTAAAGCTTCTGCCCAAAAACACTTTTCAATTCCACTGGTATTAAGCATAGCCTTAACACAATCCATAGCAGTTAAATTAAATCGTTTGCATACACCGTTTTGTTCAGGTGTGTAAGTATTTGTCCTTTCACATCTAATACCTAGTTCATTTAAATATTTGGAAAATTTTGAATGACAAAATTCCTTACCATTGTCACATCGTACACTTAATATTTTACGATTCAAAACTCTTTCAGCATTAGTTTGAAAAGATTTAAAATATTCAAAAACTTGAGATTTTTCTTTAAGAGGAAAGCAGGTCACCATTCTGGAAAAATCGTCAGTGATGGACAGAAAATATTTAGCTCCACCACATGATACAACAGGTAAAGGACCACATACGTCCATGTGTACCAACTGTAAAGGTCTAGTACTTCTTATTCTACCAATAGGTTAAAAGAGACACATTTCGTTTTAGCTAATTTACAACTTTCACAGTCTAATTTCTCATTTTTAAATTTAGGTAAACCATTTACTGCCAAAACTTTACGAGTTTGGACTAAATAGTCAATATTCATATGACAAAAATGATTATGCCATAGCACAATATTTTCAGAATAATGCTTATTTCCCTCTTTTACATTAGAACTTTCTACATTGTTATATACATCTTTAACATGATATTTGGGTTTTAAGAAATACAAGTCATTGAATATTTTGGCAAAGAATAACTTCTCGCCTTTGGGTGCAAAAAAACCATAATATACCATTTTCACATTTAAAGGTACAATTTGCTTTCTCTAATAAAGGCGCTGATAACAGATTTTGTCTCAATTTAGGTGAAAACATAACGTTTTTTAAAGTAATAGAATGCTCTCTTCCATTTAACTTTATATAAAATTTAACAGTACCTATACCTTCTATTGGACTTTCTAATCCACCTACGGCTAATGACATAGTTTTACCCTCTATATTCTTTAAATCACTAAACAAATTTATATTATTGCAGAAATGTCGTGTAGCAGCAGTATCAATAATCCAACTGAATTTATCAATTACTTCATTTACATTAGTCTCTGTAACAAAAATTTCGTTTTTACCTTTTTCTTCAAAACAATAATTTAAATTAGATGCACTAAATTTTGAGGAATTAGAATTTAAATATTTACAATTTCTCTTTAAGTGCCCTTCTTGTTTACATAAATAGCAAGGCCCTATTCTATCCTTAATTTTAGATTTCTTAAATTTTGACTTATTTCCATCCGGTTTTTGTTTAAAATTTTCAGAAACATTCTGTTTAAATTTACTAGTAGCATAAGCACCAATAGAATTATCAGTAAATTCTAACTTACTTAAATCATTTTTTAATTGTTTTAACCGATTTTCTTCGGCAATTAATTCAATCTCAATTTTATCAAGTTTAAAATCCTCATCAGGCCAACGGTACAAAATTTGCACTATACCTTGAAATTCTGGAGAAACTTGAATTCTGGCTATAAATACAGCAATACTTTCAGAGAGTGTCTGGATTGAACTTAATAGAGAAAAACTCATCTAATAGTCGTATTACAGATGCTCTGGAAACGGGTTCAAACAGTTCCTTGAGAATAATCCAAGCTTTAGATGGATTTGTATTGGAAGATATCAAAGCTCTGTATTGCTCGTCAATACTGTAGTATATTGTTGCTAGAGCTCTATCCTGTCGCTGTTTATACTCGGACTTGTCACGTCTTGTTGCAGTAGTCTCATCCAGGGTGGTTCCGTACCTTCTATAAATGACCAGCAACTACTTTCCAAAAGGAGGAATTTCATATTCTCCTTCCACGAGTTCCAGTTCAACTTGTTAAGTAGTTGAATACGCTCTACACCAGCAGCCTCCATATTCAAAATTTTAAAGTGGAAATTGATGACAGCCGGCCCCCGTCACAAAAACCTTTGTGAAGTTAGCATTCAAAGAATTCAGATGCAGATGCAGTGAATGCCAGGTTACTACTGTGTTGATCGGTTAAATGGGTCAAGATCTGGGCCCATAACCTTTTCTGTTACCTGAAATTTGCAGGCAACGTGTGGTTTGACTCTGAAGGGAAGCACACAGTAGTTGTATTTTTAAGTTTATTAAAATATTTCTACATATCTGGAATCACACGATTCCATAAAGGAAAATACATATACTAAACCGCCTCTGACGTCATGGCCAATGAAAAACGAACACGATTTGCAGTGACGTCAGATACGGTTAGCAGTTAACACAGATAAATCTGCATGACGATAGGAACAAAGTCCAACAGTATGAGCGCCAGTCTCAGAATCAACGAATTCGAGTGAATGGTTAACTGTAAGGTGATGATAGCATCTTTTGCTCAACCTTTTGTAAGATTTCCAACAGTCTGACATAACAGTTGTTCCTGGTTCGATCCATAATTCCATAAGGCCGAGAAGTGTTACTGCCATCCTGTCGTGCACTGCAACCAGGAAGCAGCGTTCCGTCTCGCACTCTACACCGCCAAAAACCAACTGTTCCTCTTCCGAGGAACGTTGGAAGAATTCATAAATTAAAAGAAGAATGGTTGAAATAGGCAATTTGCTTCCTGAAAAAAAAAGAATTGAATCGGATAGATTTTTTACTGCGGCAGCGCGAATTTCCGCAGTGAAAGATGCGACCGTCCAATTTTTCCGATGTGTCCGGAGCAACCTTCATGTCGTGGCCACATTTCTCGCATTGGACCGCGTTCGAAATCATAGAAATTTTGGAAAGGAACGAGAAAAGATAGTCATTATTTTTTAAAAATGAAGTTGACCAAAAGTGTGAATTGGGTACACCTTTAGGGCCAAAGAAATTAAAAGAAGAGCCCTGATATGTCCGGGAAAAAAAATCCTGGTACTCACCAATTACTGTGTAAATGTCCATTTTCTGGAGAAAAACAAAAACAGAGCAAAGCAGCAGGTGACTGAAAATGATAGCATTTTCAAAGAATTCGAATTAAAAACGTCCGAAATGCAAATTTTGACTGCGCAATAAAAAGAAACCAATAAGAATGAAGTATTTAGAATTAAAATCATCTGAAATTAACAGGATTAGCATGTGCAAAAAAACCCCCCAATTAGAATGAACTACATGAAACGTCATCTCCATGGCAACCACATCACCAAATGAAAGACATTTCAAGCCAACCATATTACAATTTTATCGCCCATGTTGGCGAACATAAACAACCACTTGGCGCTACTACCCCCGTTATCAAATTAGCACGAAAATTATATCTGTGATTTTTTTTAAAACTGACTATCATTTTGAAAAAAAATCAAGTCATTATGTGATAGTAAAAATAACAGAAAGAAATACACAATAATATGCCTTTAAAACAAATCCATATTTTAACTTTCGAATAATCTGAAATGCTATTCAAGTGAATAAAAAAGTAAAACTTACTTTTGATGTTTTGAAACAAATGTCAAGAATTGGCTCTAGTTTATTATTTTTATTAATGCCATACTTCAATGCAACATAATTGCTATTGGAAATGAATTATGATCAAGTGATGAGTGAGACAACCTGAGCTACTGCTACACCGCACAAACATAAAGTCACAACAGATTTTACATGCATCAGTCTCCTACATGGTGGATCTTGGATGGAACTGACCCCACAACTCAACTGTAACAATGCTGGCTACGAACTGTCAACCAGGATTATTTAGCTGTTGCAGCCATAGAATCAGTTTTAAATCCAATTGTTTCATTATTTAAATATATAAGCAAATTAATTTTAATCTGAAATTCATCTATATGAAAATTTATTATGTTGGGTGCATGTAAATCATTTTGAAGCCTTTTGCTTTTCATTATTTAAATACTCCTTATTCCAAGTTAAAACATACACTTCATAGATAAAAACAATGGCAAACATACATCAAATAGAGTAATTTAGAATTAAAACTGAGCTAACCTGAGATGTAACATCTAGTAATTTCTTGCTCACTTTCTCCGCTAAAAGAGAAAAAAATTGAGTTATGCATATATGCTGCATGAATAATTGTCTTTAGAATCACAAAATCTACATCATATTCTTAAATTAGTTGATTAAATCAATTTTCTTAATTAATCAACATATCAATGTTTTTAATAGTTGTTGTATATATGTAAAGATAATTAAATTAGATTAAAAATTTAATTCCCTATCTAGCACTTAACTCATATTTTTCATTTCATCTTCAAGTATCAAACTAATCACCCATTTATTTCTTTCGAACATATGGTCTAGCCAATAAACATGTCTAATTCCAGATCGTTACATTTAATAGTCCTATATGTCAGCATTAACTTTCAAGTACAATCATAAAATCCGTGATACTTACCCCATCGGTGTTTTAAGTACTAACCCACTTAAAACACACTGTGGCGTGTTTTTTTTAAGGCCCAGTGGTGGAGTGGTAGCGTATCATGCTTCCACACCACAGGTCTGGGTTCTATTCCCGGGGTGATCAAGGTCAACTCAGCCTTTCATTTCTACTGTAATGGGTCGATAAATAAGTACCAAGCTTGCTTGGGGACAAACACTGGGGGTCTGACCACCTGATCAGGACATCTGCTCATGCACCTCAGCGTCCAATGGTCACATATACTGGAATGGGCACAGTAGGCCCTGGCCCTCATGGGCTGTTACGCCACTGAGTTTGAGTTTTTATATATATATTTTAAAAGTATATGTCTATATTTTAAAAGGTAAAAACATTTTATAAGGTATTGGGACTCTGAAAAAAATCCCTAATATAAATTCATGACAATGAATGAGGCACATTAAATTTTATCATAAAACTAACAACTACTTAAAAAAATATGAATGCATTTTTACAATTAGTTTACAGGAAAAATGTTGCCATCTTTAATTATATATACAAAAAACAAACAAAAAGTAAGATAAAAATTATTTAAACTAGTTACTTAGAAATTATCGCTTGCACATCAGGACGATTTACAGTGCTTTTTTTGGTTTATTGTTCATACATATAAATATACTTTTAAGACACTTTTTATCTTATACCATATTAATAAGTAACACACAGAGTAATAAGAATGGCTCGCCTGTGATAAATGGAGTTACACCAAAAGGCAGAACCACCCAAACAGTTTTTAACGGTTTTTTTAAATATGTATATAAAGTTTTTTTTTTTTAAAAAAAAGGACAGAAGCAATACATTGAATTAATTCAAATCATTTTTTCAATTCATTTACCTAATTCATTCTCTATAGTGGAAGGAGGCTTGATGAGACCTAAATGTGGAGGTGGATTTGAACTCAAGCGCTCATTTTGGGCCCTCTTAAGCTCATTCAATGCTTGAGTGGTGTTGTCCAGCTTCATCTGGATTGTCCTCCTCTTGCAGAGGATTTCTTTACGCTTCTCCAGAGAATTCTTCTCATCATTCTCCCCCTTTTTATTTTCATTATCTAAACATGGAAAAACAAATTCAGCCAGATATTCCAAAGCACTATGCTGATGAATATGTCAAAATGCAACAGTTTCCAGTAGCTGAAAGTATATGCTACCAACAGCCCTTTGTGCAGCTTTTAGATCAATATATACTGGAACAGTCAATTCATTAACAGTATACACTTTTAAATTTATGAAATAAAGAGTTACAAAAATTAAGTCAATAATGTATATATTAAGGAAAAAAAAATAAGAAATCCAAGTTGGAAGTATTATTTTGTAAAATGCTTGTTAAATAAGTTTAGAGTAATAAAAAAAAATGGAAGAAACTTATATATTAAAATTCATAAAAATTAGACAGAAATGCCATTCTGACAAGTATTTTCAAGTTAAAACTGAGTATAATATTTATGAAATAGGATGCAGAAATGCTACTTTATATTGATATAATGGTTAAGTAAATTAACACTGACATATTAAGGCTGTCTTCGTCAAAAGTACGAGAGCTTGAACTAAACACACAGCACATTTTCAGACAGAAAAATGCCTCAATTTCCTGAGAAATTTTTAATATTAAAACTCATATCTGTTAACAATGTTGTAGCAAAAACATCCAAAGAGCGAAGGAGTGATTAACCCGAGGAGGGGTGAGCGCCTACTTTATCTTAGGCACCCAAGGAGCGAAGGGGTGACTGACCCGAGGAAGGGTGTGAGCCTAGTTTCTCTTTAATCTGGTGGCAACAGGGGGAGGAAAAGCGCTCCGAAAAGAGAGGGTGAGAGAATTCCTCTAGATGCGTTTGGAGGAAACAGACAGCTATGAGCGTGCGCGATAATATTTAACCTTTTTTATGCATCCTTGTAAATACTTAATAAATGTTTTATTTAAATTGAGAAACACTCGTAGCCACATCATTTATTTCGCACTTAGTTTACAGTTTGTGAATGAGCTGTGAATTTGAGTATTGAACATTTTCATTGTTTTTAAAAATTTCAAAATATTCCATGAATACTTTTTTTCATTTTAATAAATGAAAGGATAGCACATTTAACATTACAGTTTAGGAGAAAAAATGCGAAGCACATTTTATACCAGAATAAATGGATCAACACAGTTAAAATTGTGAAGTATGATAAAAAAAAATGTTGCTTTCTAAAGTGTAGCAAAGCCAGAATATCATATTAATTTTTCATTTCTTTTATATCTGAAAAAATGTTCCAAATTTGGGTCCTATTCTTTAACATTAAACCGAAGACAGCAAAATGTACTGATTAATTAAAAAGTACTTAAATCAGGGACATCTTAAGACTCTGGGTCCCTACACAAATGTAGGCTCTACTTATGATCCTAAAAAGTAAACAGTTCATAGCATACATTGTCAAATACTCAATACAAACAATTACCTGAAAAAAATAAATGTACTATAATACAATGACTTATAATCACTGCTCAACCAACTGCCACCTTTTGACTGAAAGAGTAATAATGGTATATTAAGGTGCTTAAAATTGATTCTGTAAAAACTAGATCCACCCATTTACTCCACAATGACTACAATGCTGTTTTCTGTTTGATCTCATTAAGTGAATATATTTTCAAAAGCTGTAAAAATGTTTACAGTTTCCTCAAAAATACATGACATCATTTTATTTTAAGACTAAATGTACTATGATTATCTATCAATGAGCCAAAATCGAAAAATATTGATGATCCAAATGTCTGAGTTTCTCTTGATAGATATTGAATTCATATACTTTTTTTAAAAAAATATAATTCATTTGAAGTTTTCTGTCTGAAACAAAATCATAAAGTTTAAATTAACTACACATTCATCCAAAATTATCTGTAAAGGAAAGGTAACAAAACTTTAGCTTTAACTAAAAATAAAAACCATACAACACAGAACAAAAAGAGATAGGTGGCACATTAATACATATTTTTAAAAGTTAGTATAAGTTTTCATAGAAAAAATACACACCTGCACTGTCAAAACAAGAGAGTTCCATGTCAAAGTCATCCAGAGACTGTTGCTGATCTAGAGGGGTTGAAGTTTTGTGAATCTCATTTTCACTCAAAGGTTTTAAGGCTTTCCTGGCTTGAGCTTCTTCCTCCCGTAAAGCTCGCCTCTGATTATTAAACAACATATTTCATTAACAAATTTTAATTGAAATTAAAAGTTACTCTAGAATAAGAATCTTAATACAAAAAGTACTCTTTAAATTAAAAAAAAAAAAATATTTCATGAAAAACCACATTTTAAAGCAAATATATTATATAATAAGTATATTATAAGAATAAAATAAAACAATGTAAAATGAATGTTCATAGAAAAGTCTTTTTTAAAGATAACACTTTAACCTTGACTTAAACCTTTTTTACATTGCAGCCCCTCACTGTTTCTTTAACTGAAATGCCACTCAGTAGAGAGTTACATAATATGAAACCATCCAACAGGGCCCAAAGTAATAGCACCCTAAAATTGATTTCTGCTGTAACCATGCATTTAGTGTGAAAAATTTTATATGGAATCTTAAGTATCAAATTAAACCACAACAGCACTTCTCATAACTGCCTAAATGAAAACAGATGGCTAAGAATCCATTGGGCTGTGGATGAGTGAAACATTGTAATTCAGAAAAGTTTTTATTTTCAATTTAAGATAGTACGCTTTGAATTGTCAATTTTTACCATATATATCTTTATTTTGTCATCTTAACAATAGTATACAATCACCAAATCCTTGAAAAGTGCAAAAGTTGTTATCAATTTAATCAAATTGAAAGTTTTTCATTTTCTCTGAATTGAAAGCATTATAAACAGGTGAAGAACAGTCCCAATGTAGCTCATGCATGTAGTAAGAGGAGACTTAAATGGGTACCCAGTGTCAGGGGATATAGCCAGTTGCCCTTACACCAGATATTATATATATATTACACCAAAGTGGGCATAGGGTTAACAACTCTACCCTGTAAAAAATCTACTGTTATGAAATCCAATGAAGATAATTCCTGGATGACTTCTTGTAAATGACATGGAGGATGAAATGTGGATACGAGGAATAGAAGCTGCAATATTTTGTCGCTTTATTGAGCTAAAGTTCTGCAGCTACTTCAACAGTACAGGAATAATTTGATTGCCACACAAGAAGTTAGATGGATTGGCAGCGGAACCTTGAACAAAAATAATTACATTATTTTTTCCCCTGCCATCACAAGAAACATATTTAGGGCACTGGTTTGACAGTCAGCAAGAGAATAAAACACTTGATTTTGGAATTCAGTGCAGTTCCTTCTAGACTGTGTAAGATTAGAATCGGGGAAAGTTCTTTAATTTCAGTATACTATAAGCTTATGCTCCAACCGAAGAAAAGAGTGAGGGGAAAAAAAATTTCTATGAAAATTTATGATAGTTTGTGCAAAATATGTTGTTGTGGGAGATTTAAAAGCTAAAGTTAGAAGTAAAAAAAAAGGAGAGAGAGAGAGTTTAAATATGTAACAGGTGAATTTAGTTTACACAATGTTACAAATGACAATGGACATAAACTTATTGATTTCGCCTATTCACACAATATGATTACAGGAAGTACATCTTTTCCATACAAAGATATTCACAAAGCTACGTGGCATGCTTTACGCTATAATCAGATTGATCACTTTTAAACAGATGCCAAACATTACTCTAACTTGATAGACATAAGAGCCTATTGTGGAGCTAATGTTGATTCTGATAATCTTTTAATAATAGCCAAAGTTAGATCAAGAATCTCCAATGTAAAAGATTTAAAAGAGAAACCTCAAGAGAATTTGATTGTAGATAAGCTAAAAAATGGATAAAATAAATCAATACATCCAAAATATTAAAAATTGTTTTAATTCTGGGAACAGTGAGGGAAATTTGGAAGACAAATGGAAACTTATTAAAAATAGCACATGCACAACTAAATGCCAACACTATGATTGGCAAGGTCACAAAAAGTCAAACTAAGGATTAGTTTGATGAAGAATGTGCTACAGCAAAGGAAAAGAAGAACACAGCATATAAACAGTGATACAAGCACATACAAGAAACAAAGATGAGGAGTATCAAAATCTCAGAAGGAAAAGAATATATTAAAAAAAAGAGTTTTTGATGAAGGTTTGTTTACAGATGCTGAGCATCTGAAATCTGTTAATGCACTCTATTGAAAAATAAATTATAGTCAGCTGGACTACTAACTTCTGTAAAATCGTGCATGGTGAAATTCTCACAAGTGTTCATGATATTTTAAAAAGATGGCATGAATATTTTGATCAACTGTTTAATGAAGGGGTTTAAGAGGGATGCTCCTGCTGCTGTTTACAATTACAGCAGCAATGTTGAAGCACCAACAATTGAAGAAGTTAAAGCTGCAATTGAAAACTTAAAAAATAAAAAAAACCTCAACATGATTTTATAGAAGCAGAACTGTTAAAGAATCATGGAACTACTTTATTGATGAATATTTTTGACCTAATTATTGACATCTGGAACTTTGAGACTATGACCACAGATTGGAATATTAGCATTTTATATCCAATACACAAGAAAGGGAATCCTATGGATTGCAATAATTATCATGGCATAAGTCTGCTCTGTGTGTTGCCTATAAGATATTTTCAAGAATTTTATTTCTAAGACTGTTGTCTTATGCTGAAAGATCTACCAAAGATCAATTTTTTTGTTTTGTTTATGGTAGATTATAGAGAAAACAATGGAATTTAATATTGAAACACACCACATCTCTTTATTGACTTCAAATCTGCTTTTGATAGTGTCAATAAAAGCAATTTGCTTAAAGCAATGAAAGACTTTGACATTCCATTAAAAATTAAATTGACCAGATTTACAATACGAGATACAAAGTGTAAGGTAAAATTTCTTGGATTACTGTCAGAAGATCTTGACATACTTAGAGGTGTTTGACAGAGATTCTCTCTCTTTGCTTGCTCTTTAATATTGCACCTGAGAAAGTAATTTGTGATTTAAATATCAATATTAGTGAACATATTTTTTCTAAATCAGTACAACTTTTATCCCATGCTGATTATATTTATGTGATTGCTCTGTCCATGCTCTGAAAGAGGCATTTCATACCTTTGAGATTGAAGCAAGTCAAATGGATCTTGTTATAAATGAAATAAAAGACTAAATATATCCTATTTTCAAATCCTTATCTTGAAATTGATTCATATAAATACGAAACAGTTAAAAGTTTTATCTGTTGTTGCTCATGTCACCTGTCTGACATAGTCAGATCGAGGCCCACGAAATTCATCATGGCAATGGGCTAGATGTACACTTGTCGTTGGCCTTAGCCTTGAGCACCATACAGGTGACAGTATGTTTTAGCTCAGTGAAGTTCCCGAAGGGAGGATAGAACATTATGATAGATGGCGCCACCATCTATCTCCACCTCCACAATTTAGGCATGGAATTGAAGTGGAGGGAAATTTTCTCCAGTACCCTACACTCGTGATTCAGCCCACAAGACTTTTGGACCCACTGATTTAACGAGCATGTACTCCGTGTACTCTATATTTAGCAGTACAGGCATCAAACTCAGGCCTTCCGGTCCAGAGCTCTAACCATTAGGCTACCCATAGCCCTGTTTTACCTACTTAGGATCAATTATTACCTTTGATAGCAGAACATATCATGAAATCAAGAATCGATTATAAACCCGGTAAATAAGGTAATAATGGGGAGGTTTTTAAAATCTAAATTTCTTTCAAGAAAGACAAAATTTTTAATTTACAAAACTTTCATTAGACCAGTTTTGACATATGCATCTGAGACTTGGGCAATAATAAAACTGGAAGAAAATTGAACGGCATCTTTTGAAAGAAAAATACTTCTAAGTATACCTGGAGGTATAAATGTAAATAGCTGGAGAAGATACAATTTCGAATTATATAGAATTTATGAACAACCTGACATCATTAAATACATAAAAATAAATAGAATGAATTAGAGGGTCCATATAATTCAAATGCCAGATGATAATGTTGTCAAAAAAGTACTGCAGTTCAAAGTCACTGGGATTCGGAAGCATGGAAGACCAAGGCTGAGATGGGTAGACTCAGACTTTAGGATTATAAACAAGAGGTCATTATGAAGGAATCTTCAAAGGAAGGCACTAGCCCACAAGGGGCTGTCTTGCCAGATATGATGATAAACCGCTTCAAAAAATAAAAATGTTTTTTCTTTTCATAAATGTAGGATATTCCATTTGTAAGAAGTTAGATCATATCACATTTACCGAGGTCGGCAATTCTAATCAAAACAGTATTCCACATCAACGCCATCTAGCGTCCTTTTTAAAAACGCCGACATGAACCTTTTTCGCCAGAGGCCCACTAACATTCGTTGAGAGAAGTCGTGTTTCGCGCGTCAGCGCACTTTCGTCCGCGCCAGGCGGTAAATCTTAATAGTACCATAACGAGTTCTATCATTCGTCCGCGCCAGGCGGTAAGTCTTATTAGCACCATAATGAATTCTATTTAATCTCAATTGCCTCCCTTAAAGTAATGTGATCTAACTTCCCTATTCTTCCGAAATATGCTTATCTAACTTCCCTATTCTTCCGAAATATGCTTATCTAACTTTCCTATTCTTTTGAAATATTCCCCATGTAAATACTCCCCTATAATTCTTAATAAATTGTTTAGTTTTCAA
>BMAV01004422.1:28179-126490 GCA_019973955.1 Trichonephila inaurata madagascariensis | reverse complement strand
AGTTTCCTTCCTATATATCGTTTGAACTAACAGGTGCCTGTTAGTTGCGAAGAAAATAAGCAGTAGCTAATTCAAAAACATTCTCCGAGACAGTTCGCACGTGTGTTGTCAAAAGCGTAACGGACACACCACTGGTGCAGTTTATGAGACACAATGGTCCATTTGGTCAAGTAACTCCATAGGTCAATCTTGACATGTATAGATTAAGTGAGTTCTGCTAATGAGCTGACGTTACAATATTTTAGGGCTATGAGCTCAGAGACAAATTTTCCTTAGGCATTTTGTATTGAGAAGACAAAAATATCATTCCAGCGTTTTCTTGTATTTCTTAATATTGGTGATAAGATGTTTTAAGTACTTGTTCGTGTAATTTCTGGTAATTTGTTTTAAATGCCAAGAAAAGGATTAACCATTCCAGAAGCTCTGGAAGTATTTCACAACTTACCTTCTGATATTGAATCCGATGAATCATCGCTCAGTGAAGCAGAGGATGTAATGACTGCAAAGTCATCTTTAAGTGAAAATACCGATATTGATGAGGAAAAAGATGACATAAGTGTGCCAGGACCATCCCGTATATTTGAAGTTACTTGGAAAAATAAAGCATTTATAAAGAGAGATCCGAAATATTCCTTTTACTGAACAAAGTGAGCCCTCAAATGAAATTACATCCATTCAAGATCCTTCACCGATAGACAGAAAATCAAAAAAAAAAAAAAAGGTGGCACCGTATATTTTTTCATTTTTTGATATGACAATCGTCAATTCATACATTCTTTGATCTCTGATGCACGGTGTGAGAAAACCCTATACTATAACAATTTGAAAAGTTTTCGGTTAGATTTAATAACAGGCCTTGTGTCAATAGGACATCAAAAATTTCCTGAAAAACGGTTTGCGTCTAATTCTTGTTCTGGACCCATGAAACTGAAATTCAGGAAACATACAGTTTCTGAAAAGGACAGATTTAAAAATGTTGGTCACATTCCAACCAAATGCAAATCCAGAAGATGGGCCCTAACTGTGATGTCGGATTATGCATGATAGCAAAAAGTAATGATAATGTGACATGTTTCGAAAAATTTCACAAGGACTGGAAATAATATCCTTTTTAAATTTTGTACATATATAACATTTTTAGTTATAAGTTTGCATTTAACTTCTTTTAATGATTAATTTGCCATGTGTGTTTCAAGCTATCTAACAGTTATATATATGTATATATTATTTTTAGAATGTAATGCAAAATGCATGTAATTTTATGTCCAAATTTGTATTAAAATTATAAAATTTCAGACAAATTTTTAAAAAAAAAAATTAAAAACTTATAAAATTATTTTCCTTTAATTAATTCCGTTAAAATATAAAAGTTTTGTGGCCTTAAAATGTTAGATTTCTTTTTCTAAATAGTCTTTTGGATTGGTTAGTTTGAATAGGAAAAATGGACCGTTACTGTTCAGTGGTTTCACTGTGAAACCACAAATTTCTCGAAATTGAAAAATGCTAAAAATTTTTTCTTTGTATATTTATGATCATCATCATGTCTAATAGTCATTTTTGAAGTTATTTTGTTTATTTTTCAAAGGGAATATGTAGTGAACTTTAAAGGGTTAAAACACTCTTATTCTGAAACATGATTTATAAAACAATGTTTGCAAATATCTTTTAACCTACACTGATCTTCTACTTAAAAGACACATGCAGCAAATTACAAAGGCATTCAAGAAAACACAAAATAGAATGTTCTTTTATTAGAGCTGTTATTAAGAATTCTTATATATCACAATAATGAAAACTTATTATGTTAATGGAGTAATGCATTAAAAAAATGAAAAAAAACAACTTAAGAAATTATATTACTAAAGATAAAATGTTGTTATGAAACAAAATTATGATTACTGTTAAAGATTTCAATGCATTTTCTCTCCCTCTCACCACTTCTTTTAATGAATGGCATCTTTTAATAATCATATAAACAAAATAATTTAAGAATTTCAAAAACAAACAGACCAGTATTTAAATAGAAATGATATAAAAATTACATGTTAATGTTTAAAAAGGGAATTTCATGAGTTTTGATTCTAAATGTTATTAAAAGTAATTATTAATTATTCTTCAATGCCTTCATATTCAACTTTAAAAAAAGATGAAGCTTTGAGAAGATCCTTTTACTGATGGACATTCTGTCACAAAAAAATATATGTGCCCAGAAGAAGTTAAGCTACTATCACAAAACTTAGCAGGAATGTAGTCTGGTAAAAGATATGCAAATGATTAAAATTTGGATGCCAATGAGACAAGGGTAAGTGGGTTATGCACATATGAGATGCCAGCTGAGAGAGTTTGAAAATAGGATTGTTCTCTATCATAGGTTTATTCAAACAAATCTGGCAACTTGGATGGACAGTATTGTGACTGGAGATGCTTCAGAGATGTAACCAGTGACAGTGCGAGCAATTGTTGGACTTTGAGAGGTGGCATATAGTAGGCCACAGAGAAGCAAAGTGCTTGAACAGGCGGATTGACTGCCATGTCGACCAGTGATATGCTAGTTGCTTGGTGCTGGCAACAATGAATCATGAAAGGTATAGACCAGAGGTTCCCAAACTTTTTTTGTCTCATTGACCTCTTGCGTAATATTGAATTTTTGCAAATTTATCAACTTGAATGTCTTTTTGACAACTGATACAGAGCTACTTTAAAAATTTTTAATTTACATCTGTAATGAAGTATAAAGCTTAAAATTTAAGAAAAACATGTTAATTTAAAATTTAATTGATACATAAAACAACTGACCAACAAACAAATGTTAATAATAATAATAGGGATAAATCTAGGGCTTCAGTAACAAATTTTCAACAACCTTGTCAGGCTTAACCCTAAATTTCCTCAGTTGATAATGTCCACTCTTTTTTTTAAATTTAATTTATTTATTTTGGAGATTGACAACCATGCTGAAACTCCTTTTTACAAGGAAAAGAAATTAAAAACACTTTCTCACAATACTCTATAATTCATGATGAATAACAGGAGTGTCTTTTTAAAACCAAAATAGCAGACATCCGTTTCTAAACTTCACTTAAAAATCTCTGTTACTGCCTATTCCGATCAGTTCATCTTGTAAAATGAAATTTTTCTTTCAATATGACCATATAAATTCATTGCCATTCATTCATCACTATTGTTATTATCGTAGTCAATGCATTCTCAAACTTAGTTTCAAAATCTGAATAAAGAGTAATTTTATGTTGAATGTTATTTAAAACATCATTTTCCTGCAAACTGTCTGTGGCCAATTGATAAACTGAAAATTCACGATGTCCAATATTATACTCCTTCAGCTTAAATCTGGCACAAAACACTGAATTGATGGTCCTCGTTGTAATAAAATTTATGCTGTCACTTTATAACGACAAATTAACCTCATTAAATTTAGTAAATAAATCTGTTAAATAGGTAAAATCTAGTTTCCAATCAATTAAATTTTCTTTATATAGACCATTTTGGGAATCACTGGTATAGACTTTCATCATGGAGGGTCAAGGCATCACAGCAACATAAATGCGTGCATTGATCACGCAATCATAAGAGCAGTCATGTCCTCACCAACGTTTCTAGAATCAGTTTGATGTCATATACCACCCTTCAGACATCTGGTGGTATCAAAGGAAACCATTCGGAGACAGCTGCCTGATGCAGATATAAGGAGCCAAAGGAAATTAAGATTTGTACCACTGACCCCACATCACAAGCAGTGTTCATTGGATTCTCGCCAACCTCAGGCAAGCAGGAGTGTGACTGACTGAAGGCATGTGATTTTTAGCAATGAATCCTTCAGTTTCAATGCAGATGAATAGTGCATATGCATGTAGAGACAGCAAGGCCACTAGTCCGATCTGCCATTTGTTGTCAAGAAGCATACGTGATAACACAAGGTATTACAGTGTGGGGAGTGACTTGTTGGGACACATAAACCCCTCTAGTAGTCCTTCAACGCACTTTGACGGCACACAGTTATGTGGATGACATTTTAATGCCAGTTGTACTGCCTATGCTTTCAAGTCACACAGGTGTCATTTATCAGCAAGACAATGCTCATCCACATACTTCATGACTCTCTCAATAATGTCTTCAAGGATATGATATACTTCCATAGCCTGTTAGTTGATCAGACCTCTCACTGAGCACATCTGGGACGTGCTTGGAAGGCAACTGCAGCCGTCCCAGAATATTGGTGAACTAACAGCCAAGTTGTAAAAATTATGGAATGATCTACTGCAGAAGGTCATAGGTGACCTTGATTCGATGCCACTCCATGTTTTGGCTTGTATAGCTGCCATAGTTGGATTTACTATCCACTGGTTTGCATCCTTTTTCATGCCATAAACTCTTACTAAAACAACCTGTTTTTCTGAATTTGTAATCATTTGCTTATCTCCTCATACACTACAAGCATGCTAAGTTTTGTGATATTAGATCGTTTCATTCTGGGTGCATATATTTTTTTTTGACAGTGTATTTTAAAATATTAAGAACTTTTTGATGTAAAGACTTAGCTTTTTCAATAAAACTTTTGTCACTATCAACCAGTAAATAATTTTTCAACCTCATATTGCTACATTGGTTTTAAGCAAAATTATTTATTAGCATTTTACAATGAAATACTGAGAAACGGTTTAGCACAAAAAATAGCAACATTTTTTCTTTCTTGAAGGAGTATATAACAGAAAAAAAAACTTTTGAATATTTAAAAAAATGTAAGCAATGCATACCTTTCAGCATACTGAACCCCTAATTCATCTCCATATGTGGAGAGAACAAGATCAGAATCTTCTTTGCTCATATTAGAAAATGTAGAGTCATAATGAGGAGCATAAGAGCTGTATGATCCGTAATTATTGTAATGAACTAAAAAAAAATAAAGCCAAACATTTTAATTAAAAACAACAAGTCCAGATTGTGAATGTCATATTAATTCTTAATTGCATATAATTTTACATCTGAAAGTCCCATTATAAACAGAAAATTAACATACTTGGCTTGACAAAATTCTTGGAATCTTCTTTATATCCAGCTATTGTTCCAGTGCCTTGAGTCACTTTACCAGCTAACATTTCCAGATTTACTTTCACATCTTTGTCCCCTGTCAAATTAGCAATTAATCAAAGGTAAGAAATTCACTTAAAAGATTATACAAGAAACCAATTTCAGAGATAAATTTTACCTGCTTTAGGGTGAATTATTGCCAAAGTAGTTGTACCATTTTCATTCTGGCGCAAAAATCCAATCTAAGGAGTAATGACTTCTTTAACTAAAAATTCATATACACATACTCATAAAAATGTTTGAAATAAGTTATGGTGGTCAAAAAATTACAAACTTGTTCCTAAAATATTAATAAGAATATTTTCATTCTTAACATGTAAACTTACAAATATATTTTAAGTATATATATTTTACTGTCACACAATCTTTATCAAGATTAAATTCCTTTTTTAATTCATAGGTTTTTTATTTTTAATTCAACAGATTAGTCTGTATATGAATTATCCTGATTTGGCACAGAACAATTTTTTTAATGAGAAAAATCAAAATCCTAAACATAGGGATATTTACTTTTAAAAATTTTAGAAAACCCATTTAATTTAGATCTTATGTCCCATCTATAATTTACATAAACACGCAAGTTGTGCGAGAACTTTTTATTTGCACATTCATCGCAGATGAACATGCAAATTTACAATAATACTGCCGATGATGTCATCGTAAGATGTATTGGTAAATGACGTCATCGCACTGCTGATTGGTTGTGTACTTCACATGGTACATGTGTGACGTTTAATTTTTATGGTTGTTTATACACCTATTTGTTCTTATTTGTTTTTTCAGGTTGGTTGTATGATTGTGTAAATATTATGTTTTTGAAATTGTTTAGATAAAAATCTTAATTTTTTTTCTTGTCTCATCAATGCTGAACCTTTAAACACATTTTTTAAAGTGGATCATAGTAATGGCAAAAAAATAATCTTGGGGAAAAGAATCTGCAAATTTTTTTTATTAATATTTAAATTTATCATTAAAAAAAATTGAAAATGTCTTTCTTTCCAAACATTTTAATCAATAGTTCATTTAAAAAAACTTATTCCATATAATTAATACAGCATTGTACATACATATAACAAGTGCAGTAAATGTTACACATATATTTAAAAAAAGCAATAAAATTTTGACTTTTTACAGTAACTATTGCATTGAAGTGTCATGGTTAGGAAATGCATGACACTCAGATCAATTCTTTATTCTTCAAATTTTCCCACCATTAGGTCAGAAAATTATGAAGCAATTGTTATTTTGGACCTTGCAAAATTCTCTCATTAAGTCATTATTTCATAATGGAGAAACAAATCAAAGCAGAAACATGATTAGCAGGTCACCACTAGTCCTCGAAATAATTTCTATCAACGTTCAGAAACAACTAATGAAAAATTGAATTAAAATGTCTCAAAGAAAATCATTCATATTATAGGAAATAATATACAAACCTTTGTATTAGGCCTCCTTAAAGTTAAGCGATCAGCAGCTGCTTTAGCAGCTTTCTGAGCCTGCTGCAAGATTTCTTCTGGGCTCATATCCTCTTCCTCCTCCTCAACTTCAGCAGAACTCCAACTGAAAAAAAGGGGCATAAAGTAATACTTTAAGCAATTTTCAATAAATAAATAGCTTTGCATAAACCTATTTACAGAAGTTTCCTTTCACACAATTTAAATTACTGCATCTAATCTGAATATATAATTTAATTATTATGCATTTAGGTTGCATAAAATGCTCTGTATTTCATTCAGAAAAATAAGTTTTACCCCTTTGCAAAAAAAAAAAAAAAAAAAAAAAAAAAAAAAAACCCACACAACTCGGTAAATACAATTATTCTGTTTATTAAGGAAATAAATTTAAAGCAAATTTAATAATGCACATTTTTTTGGAAAATATACACTGCATAGTAAAATATGTATATACATTTCTTTAGCATTGATTATGACTAACATATTGCCCTCTTGCTTTGTTTTTGATTAGTAAATTGAAATATATTTCAAATAAAAAATATAAGAATAGATCAAAAATAACCAAAATCAAACAATATAACAATACTCATATAATATAAACTATTGTAAATAATAATATAGTATAATATAATAATAATTGTGTTACATATAACTATAATTAAAATAATCACATAATATATAATAAAATTAATGACTATCAATTAATAATTGCTGATAACGCAATATTCCCCAAACTGCGATTTCTTTTAATGGATTTCATAAACAAGGAAAGTTTAAAATACATTATTTAAAAGTAAAATAAAGTGGAAATGTGCAATTTGCAGCAATAATTAATAGCACACAGGCCTCACATTCTTTAAAAAAAAATATCCTGGTGCTCACTAATGATATTAGAAATATCCATATTTCAAAATAGCAAAAAATACAACAGAAGACTAAAGCTGCTAGCTTGAAGAATGATTGCAATGAAAATGGTTAAGTTTTTAAAGAAATCAAGTTAAAATTGGCTGAAATTAATAGAATTACCGCAAAAATAATAATAATAAATAACTATAATATACGTCATCATAGCAACCACATTAGCACACAATAAAAATATCAAGCTAACTATATTGTAGTGTTACTGCTCATTTTGGTGAACATACATAAGCAACTTGGTATGCAGCACTCTGATATCAAATTAGCACCCTTACATGTATTAAAAAATTAATATTGCATAGTAAAAAGAAAATGGCAAAAGAATAAAATTTAATACTTACAGTTATCACTAAATTAAACTCAATCAACAAAGTGATTAAATCATTAAACTCTGTAAACATATGTCAATATTTGCTTTTTCAGCTTGTTTTTGAAATAAAAAATAAATCAGAATTTAAATAAACAACATATTTAAAAAAATATTTTTTAAAAAAAGTAAACATTAAGTTCAAATTATTTTGAGGTATTCATAGTCACTTTACTTTATGAAGGTTAATGAATGCTTACCAAGGTGCCACTTTTGATTTCTTTGCTTCAGGTTGAGGCACAATGCCAGGTTCAGTGGAAGTCTCAGTACCAGGCAGAGATTCTTCACTTTCATCATTGATGTTGAAACCAAGTTCTTCTACACTCAACTCAAGCATATAAGAAAAACTGCGTTTCAGGCATGCTAATTGATCCTAAATTAATAAAAAACTCAATAGAACTGAAACATTTCTACTTGATCACAGTTTGAGTACAGAATTCAAAAATTAAATAATTATCAGAAAATAAACTTATTTTATCATTTTAAATAAAATTATAATGCACATAGTAAACATTCAAAGACTTTTCGTTCATGTCTTGTTTAGTGAATAAAAACACAAAATTCTTGGAATTGAGAAGTCATTTTAAAAATCCAATATGACTACTAGTCATGTGAGATAAAACATTGAGAAACTAGGTTTCTTAAAATAACATACTTGTTCAATGATAAATTTTTCCATAAACTAATGCCCATTCCCCCAAAAATATATTAAGATTCTTGTAATATGCAACCAATTTGTTTCAAAAAGTAATCTTGAAATATCTTAAAATCTAACATTCAATCCTGTTCATCCAAAAAATTTTTTCAAGACTTCAATTTTTAAAAATTTTCTAAGTTTTGAATTCATGAAATGAATGGATCTCTTGGATTTTTTAAAGGAAAAATTTCTAAGTAATTTTGTTAATACGTCTTGCATAATAAAAAAGAAAAATATGCACTAATTATCCTCTAAAACTGATTTTAAGGTTGTAAACCTTCACAAAAATTAGAGAAATTCATAACAATTCTTCATTTAAGGTAAAAAGAAATGCCAATCAAACTAATGGTAAAACTATTAATTTTTATATGTCTAAGTCATAATAGACCATGAGAATCCACAAATCAGTTTTTATTATAAACTAGCTGCATGGCCTGGCGTTGCACAGGCTTTCTCTACTTTTATAAATTTTCCCTTTCTTTCACAAAATCAGCACTTCTAATACTCTTTTTCAAAATGACTTTCACCCCCTTCCTTAGCCCGGCGTTGCTTGGGCTTTTACTGAGTGTATAGCTTAAAATTCCCTGTTTCAAAATTTTTTCGCTTCTTTTCTTTATCAGGTTTATTTCTATCTGGCGTTGCATGAACAATTTTTAAATGTATAACATATTATTATGGAAATTCCCCTTCCCCTCTTGCTATCAGAGCTCTCAAGTAAGTGAACAGTAGGGTTTTAATATTCACTCACTCAGACAGTTTTTAAGCCCTGGAGAGGAAAATGTACCTTTTTAAAAATAGTTGTATGTTGAAAAAAGTAGAAATTTTTATAATTACAAAATTTCACAACTGTATTAAATGTTGAATTAAAATTGTGAGCATTTTTTTTGAAATGTTCGATACACAGAAAAAAAGTTTCATACAATTATTTTTATAAATGAAGAAGTTATAAAAATTTTAAATTTGATAAATAGTTATTACATATTTAAAATATGAGTATTTTTTAAAAAATTGTAAAAATAAGTTTTTGGCAATTTTTTTTTAAATCACTAACTTTAAAAGATCAAAGTATGAGTTTTTTAAAAATCATTTTCATATAAATGCATCAATATTGATTCATTTTAGAAAAAAAAAACAAAAAATGCAAAGTATCGTTGTTTTTTAAAAAAAAAAAAAAAAAAAAAACATACTGCATTGTGACGAAGTAAATTATCTTTCCAATTCATGCAATTTTTTTTATAAATGAAGAAATTATAAAAAATTTGAGTATTTTTTAAAAATTCGTAAAAAAAAGTTTTCAACATTATTTTAATCCAAAATAATAGACGATGTACCTTTTAATTAACAAAGAATTAATTTAGTAATGAAATAATAAAAATAATCCTTTTAAAAAAACATATTTATTTATTAAAATCAAGTTTCTATAAGTAATAAATAAAAGAAAATTTTACAGATAGCTATTGAAACAATTGCATTTTTCTGAATGTTTGATCAAACATATAAATATATATATAAGTTATAAAAAAAACAGTATGGGAGAAAGCCTATATATATATACACATGTACTGAAAAAAACATTTAAAAAGAAAAAACAATCTGATAAAAACATTCTGAAATTTTATTTTAATTTTAACGTTTTTCATTCCACTGTGTTTAGTCAATTATTTAAACACGTATCTGACAAAAAAAAGTATGTTATACAAAACTAACATATAATGAAGAAAACAATCAGTTGGCTTGCACTCTTTAAAACATTTACCTGTAATGTGTAATGAATTGAATACTGCTGTAAATATCAATTAACGTTGCGAATTTCTGAAAACAGTGAAAAGAGTGACATTCTATATCGCCCATGCGCAAAACTTTCACCTGTATCTTCAGAGTTGAAGCGAATTCCCTTGGCACAAAATAGAGCTTTTCATGAAATATTTCAAAGAATTTTTAAGAGCATGATTTTTAAGTTAATGCTTTCAAACTTAACACATTGATTGCAAACAACAGTAATTTTTAAACAAAAAATGAAACAAAAATGCTAAAATATTTCTCGCAAAAAAGGAAAAACACAATTTTTTTTTAAAAGACCATAATTTTTAAGCAATTTTTTCAATCTTTGTACAGATTACGGATAATATTGTCTCACACACGGAAAAAAAGTTTTATGTGAAATTATTTTTATAAAGAAGTTATTACGGATTTAAATAAAATTATATTTTTTGAAAAATCGTAAAAAAACCCCCTTTTTTGACATTTTATTTTTTAAATGACTGATTCTAAAAAGAGAAAAGCATGAACTTTTTTAGTGTAAAATATCATTTCATTATTGCAAAAGAAAATGCAAGCAGAACGATTTAGAAATCATTTTTATAAAAACGTACTGATTTTGACTCATTTCAGAAAAATCGTAAAAAATAGAAAATATCATTATTTTGTAAAATAAATTATAGTGTATCGTGGGGAAGTAAATGATCTTTTCTATTCAGCAATTATTTTTTGTCCGAGTCTCATTAAAAAAATTAGATCGTGTTTTAAAAAACGTCTGTGGAAAAAAAAAAAAAAGGAGGGGGGTCGAACATTTGGAACTTTGCCGCCTTGTGGGAAAAAATGGCAATAATTATGTGCTTTAAGGGTTTTAATTAATATCTTTAACTAATTGCACTATCGGAATATAAATGATCAAAATGGATTCTTCAGATCATTCCTGATCTTTTGGTACCTTCGGCAAGTTTTTGTGTCGTGCAGTTCGCGAGAAGATATAGTTATACGCCACATAGATACATTTGTTTACCTAGGAATTTTAATAGTGTAGATTATTACTTTCCTCTTAAAAAAGGGACCTTAAAAAATTTCACTGCTCTCCCATTGCTTATTTATTTTTTGAGATAATGAGAATACAAACTATTTTTCCTGATTATCAAGTACATACATTTAAATAGAAGATTTGAATGATCCCCTCCCCCCAATTCAAACACTTCAATAAAGATTTACAAACTCTTATTAAATTGATATTGAGAAGAAAAATTGAAAAATGAAAGTTATCTTACCCGATTCATAAGCTTCTGGGCCACATGCCACATTCGTTTTGCAGATTTATAATATACTGTGTCAGGTCGATTGTATGTCATAGCATTGTCACACATCAGTTTGATATCACTCTGAAAACAAAATTTAAAATGATAACACAATATAGCAACTATTTACAGCATTTTAATATTTTGAATTCTTTAATTATACTAAAAACAAAAAGCTAAATGAAATACAAAAAGTTCAGATTTTCACTTGGATGATTTTATAGCTATTAAAGTTTATTTCTTCTACTAGCCTTTCATACTTCTTTATGTTGAACTCAAAAATTAAAAAAATTTCCAAAATATAAGTAATTTAAATTTTAATATACAGTAATACCCAGACTTAAAGCGATTTTCAAATCTTGTCGATTCGTCTTTTGTTTTCTCTCTCCCAAACTCAGGAGGAATCAGTGCCAGAGCATGATAAAATTGGTAATGTGATTGAAGAAGTTGTCAATCTTGCCAGACAAATAAGTTTAGAAGTGGATAGGAATGACGTTAAGAACTGCTGGATTCCCACAATCAGGAGCTGACAACTGATGAGCTCATACAAATCCTTGAGCAAGACACTAATAAACTTGAGTCTTTAGACCCAGTTCAATCAAAAGATCGAATGACGGTGTTGGGAATTTGACAAAAGGCCTCCGTGTAATTGAAAAAGCATTACAAACTTTAGAAAATATAGACTCAAAAGAAATGCACATTTTTTCAACAAAACAGGAAATATAAAAAAAATTATTAACATGCTACAAGAAAATTTTACGGAAGAAAAAAACATATCTTGAGCTGACAGACTATTTTGTTAGGTTTTATGAAAAATTCCTCATCAAAATAATTTTGGTTTGCAATTTTGTATCTGTATTACCTAAGATTTTATTAAGCATTTTTTAAAAAAATTATTGTTTTCTATTGTCTCCTGCCCCAACTAAAAATAATTTATATGCGAAATTATATCTCAACTTACACGAAAAAAATTCAGTAAAAATTATATTATAAAAACATATATGTGAGTATTACCATTTAAATACATGCACATAAGTACATATTTCAATATAAACTTCAGTTTATATGTATGCATTTATCAGCATTTGAATAACAATTCAACACATCAAGCATCTTTAAAATTTTATTTTAATTTAAATGTATATATCAAAGTATAACAATATCCAATAATATTTTCCACATTAGCTATATATTCTAATTAGCAAAGTTGTGCATATCTTTTGGTGTTCTACATGAATTGTCTTTCTATTTATAATTTTTAAATTTTGACTTTTACATTCATTTTTTTTTTCATCAAAAAAGTGATTGATTACAACAAATTTTTGAAAGTTATAGCTTAAACATAATTTAAACATGTTTAAACTTTAATATACTTTCTCTAATATCACAGAAAAATGCCTCATACAATTAATGATTATTCGTGATTTTTTAAACAGTGCCTAGTAATTAAAGACACTGTTTTACAGTAACTCAACTTTGTAACTTAAGAAAAAAAAATATTTTTTTTGAAAAATTTATTTCCAGAGTGGAAAAATACAAAACAGTTTACCCTCTTCCCAGATTTTCATGCAAAGTACAGAAGTGAATAATTTTATTGAAAACAATGCTACAAATATTTTATCCAAAACAAATATGTTTAGAACTTTTATTCTTGGTTAGTAGAGTGCTATAGGGAAAAATAAAGTTACTTCTTGAAAATGGAAAAATATGCATAGTTTCATTTTTAAATTATCATTAGTTACTTTTTGAATTATCTCAACTACTTTCACAATAAATAGGATTATTTTCCACAATAAGGGATAGAAAGGGTTACATTCTTTCGAAGACTTTTCTATGCCTTAAGGGGACATGGTACGATTTATGCAAAATTTTTTGGTTGCCTCCTATGTATGTATACTATGTAAAACAGATTTTGTACTCAAAATTTCATAAAAAGCTAGCCATTTAATTTGTTAAGAAAAATCACTCTGTAATCACTACAAATTTTGTGAAGTGATTTTAAAATGCTACTCCTCCTACCAAATTTGACGAACACGCATGAAATCTGATTTACAAGAATGTGAAACAATGTATAACAAAAGTTGGTATGGGTTTTACGATAACATCATTGATATTTGTACAATACTTCTTTTTATGAATGCTTATTGAAAATTCCTTAAAAAATATATAAACTCTGAGTTCAATTATTTTTAAAAAAATAAGATGATTATGATGATTGGTTTTTTTGGCGCAAGAGCCGATTTCAGCTATACTGCGCCAAACATTTGTTGTCTGTGATCTGGACGTGAAAAGAAGAAAAGGATGATAAGAAAGAGGGTCGAAAATAGAGAAGGATCACTAGGGTACCCCGGGTTCGTGAAACCCGTCTTTACCAAAGACAGTAAATCCCTTGGGAAAAGGAAAAGTTCATTACGGTACCTCGGGATTGTGACACCCGTACTCACCTAAAGGTGAGCCCCCTGAGGGGTTTAAAAAAATAAGTAGTGATTTGATTAAAAAATACATACCAACTTTTGTTACATGTATCATTAGCAATAGGTTAATGTTAATATATATATATATAAGCATTAGACACAAGTATTTTAAATGAAGAAAAAGTAGTTATTTTATCTTCCTGAGATAAGCAAGGCTTAAAGTTTTGATTTGCCATAGGGATGTGAATAAAAACGAACGTAAAATCTATCATATAATTCTGCGTTTTTTAAGTTTAGAGCTTTCAAATTTTGTGAGGTTATAGAAAGGTATGTAAAGAATAATTGAGGCTAAACAAAATTATATTTGATTTTTGTCAGTTGAATTGTACTGTGTCCCCTTAAGTATTTTATAAAATAGTGTCAAAGATAAATTTATATTTTCGACAAGGATAATAAATAAATGCATTAAAAAAGGTACCTTAAATTCTGAAACAGATTTGTATTCTCTGTCATCTATTTTTTTAGTAATAGTACTGAAATCTATAGGATTGCTGATGATACTGGAATATCCAGGAGCAATGACATCTGTCACAGGCCATGCAAAAAATTCTTGAGGATCTTTCCTATAAATTAAAAAAAAAAAAAGAATATAATAAATCTTCAGAATAATCCATACCAATGCATTTATTGAAATGTTACTTTAAAAAATCTTAACAGTTCAACAGTTTTATAAACAAGATTACATTTCCACGCTTACATTTTTTAAAAAACATTCACTTGTGAAATTTATTGTTGCTAGTAAAAAAAAATTTTAATTCCTTTTTTTAAGTTATCAAATACTGATGCATTAAGGTCCTAAGTTCTTTTAATATATTTTAAATGCATGTAAAATATGGCAGAGGGAAGAGTTTTTTTTAAAAAAGGATATATAATTTAAAGTAAAATGAATAATTCGTATTTAATGATATACAAAATATACATTACATGCAACTAAAACAAATCCACAGAATGTATCAGGTTTCAGAAACCTATGACACATGTGGCATGGGGGCAATTCTCAGTGACACTTTAAACCACAGAACAAAATTATGAGAAAGTTAAATTGTTCAGTCTCTCCTCTCTATACCTCTTGTATTTTTATTTAAAGGCTGTTTACAAAGAAAAGGTCAAACAGCTCTTGAATTTTTTTAATATTGGAAAGGCTTGGCAACAGATTTAAGTACATCTTCCAGAGATATTAATACTTCCCAAATGTTAAAAAGTGCAAATACATCGATCTTAGATAAAAAATGGAACTTCAAACATACGCTGAAGCCCTTAAAGAGGAATTTCCCAAAAGATGCAAAGACTTTGAAACTTATCTGCCTATATTTTCCTTCCTAATCACACAAACCTGATTTAATGCACCCATAGATAATCCTATTCAATTTGTCAATACGTAAGAGGATGGAAGCTGATAATTTTCAAATGAAACTTATTGAACTAACATTTTCAGAATGCTGGAAAGCAAAATTTCCAGAATTAAGGATACATCTGAAAGATAACTTTAACAAATAAATCAACAGCTATTTTAAATTGCTGAAGCAATTTGTTTGAAGAAAATAGCATGTGCTCTGCTTTTGGTTCTAGTATAAATATATACATGAGTAAATTTTATTCATATGAAATATATTTTGAATCCACAAAGTAGTTCAACAACTGAACATTCAGAATCCCGTGTTACATTGAATGTCACAAACTATTACCTTGCAATACAAAGTAGAACTTTCCATAAAAAATTTTAAGTTTTTGATTTAACTATATTGAATTAACAGTTATATTTCATGATTTATTTCTTATTTTAATAAATATTCTTATATGATACATAATACATATGTAGAATTAAAATTTTTTTTATTTATGTTGAAGAAATAGTTATGTTTATTTTTATGTTAATAAGTATCTTTTTAAATGATGCATAGTTAATTTATACTAAAACTCTAAATCTGATTTTGATCTCTACTTCCTAACTCTGCATGCATTGATACAGGAATCTATTGGGTATAAGGGAAAGTTCTGTCATTTTTGAACACATGCACTTTTATGTGTTGTCAATCCTTTGCAAGAATTTTGATCCAAATGAAACTGGTTTAAACTAGCAGATTAATGTATTATTGATGATTTATACACATTTTATTGTACTTTAGTTAGTTTTTTTAAACTTTCAAAACTGTCAACATGATTGTAGAAAAAGTACACCTAAGGCATTATTTATTGTTTGAGTTCTAAAAAGGAAATAAAACAATAGGGGCAAAAAGAAACTCGAGTGACGTGTTTGGAGAGGAAGTAGTAACAGCTTAAACTTGTGAAATTTTGCTTGGGCCATTTTTCTTTGAAAGATGAACCCAGATCAGAAAGGCCATCAGATGTCAGTGACAAAGTGCTATGCTAAATGATCAGGACAAATCCCATGTTAACTTTTAATGGACAAAATTTCTATATGTTCCTCAAACCTTGCTCCTCATAAAAAGGAACCGCTTTTGGACCACTAGGTGATTGGAGATGAAAAGTGGATAATGTATAAACATCATATGTTTCCCACCCACATCCAAAGCTGGTGTGCATCAGAAGAAATTTATGCTGTGTTTTTGGTGAGACAGCAAGGGTATAGTGCACTATGAGTTGCTGAAAGAAAATGAAATGGTCATTCCTGTTCACAAATTGGTGTTTTGAATAAGAATATAAATGTCCATCTTTGGCCAATAGAAAGGGTACGATTCTTCATCACAAGACTACATGCAGAAAAGAAAACCACATAAAAAATTGCAGAGTCGGGTTAGGAAACTTTACCTCAGCCAGCATATACTCTTGATATTGTACCACCTGACTATCATTTGTTCAAGTCACTGTAAAACTTTCTTGATGGAAATGAATGAGGGTGTCCAAATGGTAGTGGATGAATATTTTGTCTCCAAAACAGAGAACTTCTTTTTCATGGGGTTACATAAGCTGCCAGAACACTGGTAGACAGTTGTAATTAACAAAGGATATTATATTTAAGATTACATTTTTTAAATAAAAAAAAAGGAAAAAAAAATTTCCTTTCTTCTCTGAAGGAAAAAAAAAAAAAAGACAGAACGTTCCCTTACACCTAATAATTGTTTCAAATATTTCCTATTGCACGGCACTTGACATATTGGTAGATTGGTTTGACACAACAAGGCTATAAGGCTACCAACCCCAGGTATATATATGTTTCAAACAATGTGTTAATACTTTATATTTCATAAATAAATTAAAAATTCCAATATATTCAATACATTTTTTTAATTTAATAATAATTCCAATTTATTTTCATAAAATGCTCTAATGATGCAAAATATGAAATAGGTTCCACTTGTTCACTTAAGGTGAAACAAAATGGCTCATAAGGCTGCAGTAATAAAAATAAAAAAAAAAAAATTAACAAAAATTAATTCACATACTTACATTGTACATATATACACAAATATAATATAGATGTAATATGATTAAAGCACTGAAAAATTACTTATTGCATGTCTTAACAGTTTTCTGAACTGATCACTGTTAAATAGAACAGAGGTCACCAAAGTGATGGTCCGTGAGAAAATTTCGCTGGTCCTCAGAAAAATGGAATATACTTACTCATCATGTTAAATTATGTTTTAAGATGCATTGAAACATAATTCAATACATATCAATACGTGAAAAGTTATAAAAATGCTACTTCATAGAATAATGTTCATCATTCATCCTTATTAAGATCTCAGTTTTGGCTTTCCATAAAAAGTGAATACCCTTTTCTTAGTGAACAGGCGATGAAAATTCTGAATCAATTCTTAACAACTTATTTATGTGAAAAGGCCTTTTCATCTGTCACAACAAAACACAGTACTGACCTCAGCTTGAAATATAAATGCAGCTTTCTGTCTTGCAGTAACAACAAAGGATCCAAATATATCCATAATCTTATTTCAAGTAAGCAGGAACATCCATCAAACTAGGAACGTATAATGCTAAAATTTTGATATACTTAAAACATTTTATAATTGTTTTACTTTTTACATTTTTTTTTGTTTATTTTATTATGGTTTATTAATAAAGCTTTCATAACTTGGTTACAATTAATAGTTTCATTTGATTAACTAGGTACATTTTATGTGTTCTTGGATCACAATTTTTAAAAAAATATATTTAAAAAATCCTATTAGTGGTATGCAGGATTTAAATTATAAATTTACTGGTCCGTGAGGTCAAAAAGTTTGGCGACCGCTGAAATAGAATACATTCAGAAATCAATGTCTCACTGAATTTTAGGAGCCTGTATAATTCAATAATTACTTACATTTGTAATTTTTTCAGTAGATAACAGAGCAATACTTGCAAAGGTGTTTTCATACTCTTTTTTTTCAGTGTGCAAGTCCTAACGTCCCGTATTGGTTTCTCAATGGGAACAACAGGATGAGGCTCAGCAACAGCACGAACTGGGACGGAGTCTCGTGAATCATGACCTTCTGTCAACAAACGACTTGAATCTTGCTCTTTTCGTCGCTTCTCCTTGAATTAAAGTTTCCAGGCAAAATATTAAAAAAAAAATGACTGTTCTGTGTATGACAGAGAAATATATACATTCTAAAAGAGGACACAATGAATTTTTTTCACTGTGTGACAACAATGCAAAAAAATTAAAAATGAGGGCAAGAAAGTTTATTTATACAAATGTCAAATATTTGGTCACTATGCCATTAGTCTTGATCTAGCTTCCCAATACTTAAGAACAATAATAGGGCAAGAAAGTAAAAAATAAGAGTATTTAATACTTGTGTAACATTGTAACCATGCTGGTAAAGATAACAAAAGTTGAAAAATTCCCAAAATTCTGATAACACCGATGTTTTATTGCAAGCATGCACATGATTTTTGGTATGTTTTAACAATTTTCAAATGCATTCGATTTCTACATTTCTATTCCTTTGAAGTGTATAATGGGAAACAGGCTAATTTGAAAATGCATTGTAAAAAAAAAACAATCAAAACACTAGAAATAATAAAAAAAATCAGTTTGTAAGTAGTATTTCATAACTATTGTTATAATTATATATTGCTGATATAAGGAACTGACCAACTTTAAATTGTGAGAGATACTTTAATTGTTAGTGGTACATACAATGAAACAGCACAATTGACTGGAATAAATAATTATTTACAATAAATATATATTATAATCAAAGAGCCACTCATCCGGTATAGTGGTTAGCGACACTGACTGCTGTGGTGTAGGTCCTAGGTTCGAATCCCAGAGAAAGCATGAGTGTGTCAATGTATAATGCTTGTGTGACATGGGGATATTCTAAACATTCATTGAGCCACAAGTCTTCTCAAGAGGTTTGTGGAAGGCCCCTGATCCTACCTTGGGTGTTCTCCCACAAAATTGGGGTAGATCTGAGCCAAATCGTACCGTCACCTTTATAGTGCTCAAAGCTGCGACTAAATCACACAAGTCAAAGCTAACAATAGGCATAAAAACCAGCTCTTTACCACAATGAATTTCATGAGCCTCAATCCAACATTGCTCAATCGGGTGACATTAGCAACAACAACATAATCAGAGAAAAGGTAGGGGGTGAATTAATGAAAAAAAAAAAAAAAATTTTGAAACTGATCCAAACTTTTTTTTATAGCGAAGAAATAATACTGGTTGCATTCTGCAGCTGCAAAGGAGTTTTAGCAAAATAAGTGAGAAGATGAAACCATTTTTAGATGGTTCCTATTAGGAAAGCAATAACATTCATGAATACATAAAACAGTAGTATAATTTATTCTAACTGCTGGTCTGTGTATATAAAAAGAATAGCTTGAAAAAACCTGTTCTCAAACATGGAACTGTCAATCATACCCATAAATTCGTGAATTTTGGCATTTACAAGAAGGAAGAAAGGGGTCAGCAAAATAGAAAAAGTAAAAAGAACAAAGGAATGGATCTTGAATCATATTTAGATTTCCTAAGATGTCAAGATAAAGAAATTGACAATTTCTGTGAACCAATTCTGAAATCTTTTACACTAAAATTTCTACACACAGAGCTGCACAGAAAATTTTAAGTAAATCAAAAAGTAATAATATTCTAATTAGGATTATACAAACATGTATCGATATAATAAATTATTTTTTGTTTTGCAAATCCTCATTCTTCTTTAACAAAACACTAGTAAAATTTCATCCCCATTTTTTTTATTATGCAAGTGACAATTTCATATTAAAAAACAGTTACTGTTTAGAGAAAAAATACTATTTAGTTTTACAATGCAAGACCGTTCTTTGTTGCATAGTTAAATAAAAAACTGGTAAAAAGTATTTTAATTCATTTAAAAAGAAAAATTTAGAAGTGATATGGAAAACAGTAGTTGAATAAAACTTTATGGAACATATTACACTTAATTTATATTAAAAATAATGATACATTAATGCAGTTTTTTTTATATATATTCAAACTAAAGAGAAAATGATTTTTCATACAGTTAATTTTCATGACTTCCTACGTCATTAACAGAACATCTTTAAATTGTTAATAAAGTAGCAGTATTATCAGACATTAGATAAATGTGTCAAATATGTAAGATAAATGTGCCAATGTCTATTAATAAATGAGAAAATTTCATATTTAAAAAACATGTTTTAAAATATATATAACTACTGTTAATTTACATTGTATAAAATTGATAACATAATAAAACTGCCTTAAAATTTAAAATAAAAGAGTTAATCTCTTCAATATTGTCGAATGAAATCATTTCAAGAAACTAAAAATATAACACAAATATTTCTTCCTCTTTTTATAAATAGTGCAACACTTAATGTCAAGAGATTTGTGATCATAAAATCCAAGTTTTTCAAAGAAATCCTTTAAATTAATCAAAGACTATAACTAAACAAATTTGTAAACTATGAAGAATAATTTATGAGCACTTTTAAAAAAGGGCAATTTTAGCCAGCAGAAAGAAAGAAATATGGAGAAAATAAAAATTGAACTTTAAAATATCTAACATCCTTCACTTTCTTTTACAAACATTTAAATGTTTACCAAAAAGGGGGAATTAAATTTCACACCTTTCTTTCACGGGAATGTTCCCTGTGATGATGGTGATGGTGATGATGTTTCCTCTTTCTCTCATGACGATCCTTGTCTTTATCTGTGGATTTCTTTTTTTTCTTCTTTTTGGATTTTTTGTGTTTTTCATGAGAGTGACTAGAGCTCTTTTCGATGACCTTCAACTCTTCAAACACTGGTTTTATATCTGGTGGAATGCGAGGGATCTGTGAGGAAGAAGAATTGGAATTGGAGGCATGGACAGGAGATTGGACACTTCCTCCAACTTTTAGCACTAACTTCAGTGGTTTCTCTTGACGGTCTAAAACACACAAGACAGTTATTAAAGCATCATGTCTATAACATAGATAATCCCTTTCATCCCAAATGTATAGCATCTTTTAAAAGAACTATTTTCCATAAAATACCACAAACTCAATAAACATGAAATGTTCTGATTTGATGTACAATCTGTCAATATTTAAAATTATGTATCCAAAAAAATTTAAAATTTTGAGATTAATTTAATGTTATATAATTAAAATATCAGATTTAAAAATAAATAAATTGTTTTTTATCATCAAAATAATAAAAAACCTTGAAATTTTTAAATCTTAGATTTTTTTTTACTTCTTAAAATTTTTAACAGTAAGGAAATGAAAAAAAAAAAAAAAAAAAAAAAAAAAAAAATCTGCTCATGAAGTAAAAGTTTGAAGTCCATGAAAATTCAATTTTATTACTTCTTTTTGAATAAACTTGGAGTAAAAAACAATTTCTCAGCAACTAGTTGAAAATACCATAGCATAATTAGAATTAAAACATATTTTTTGCTAATGCTAACCTAATTGCTTTTATGGAATTTCAATTTTATAATTACCAGTAAATAGCAAAATTCTTTATTCCACACACATTGTAACAAACTCAAAAACAATATCACTAATTTTATTTTTAAAAAAAATTACTTTTCAAACCATAATTATATATATATATACTTTTAAGTATTTAGTTTTTTTGGTTTATTAATGATATTAATGCCAAACTACGAATTAATTTTTAAATAACTTATCTATAACATGAATACAAAATAAAAACTTTTTAAGAATTAATCATTACTTTCAAGATGTTTCAAAAAATATTAATAAGTGAAAAAATATCATGATCTCAAAATTAATGGGGGAGGATCATCAATTACTTGTAAATACTTTACATATACATATAAAAGATAATTTAAATAAGATAATGAATACCTATTTCAAAATAAATTAACAATGCAACAGGTTTGGAAATTCATGATTTTACTGTTATGAATTTCAAGCAATTTTATGTTATCAATGTATGACAATGTGATATAAACATTTAGAAATCTATTCAAAAAGGAAAAAAAAAAAAGGATTATATTATATATATATAAAGAACATTTTGGATACATATTTTTCACATTGTGTACATTCCAAAGCAGATCTGATGCAAAACAAAGCCATGATGCTTAATAAAATTAGTTTTTTCTCTGCCCTAAGAAAATAAGAAAAAGAACTGAAAAAAAAAAAAAATAAAATTTTGAAAAAATACATTGATTTCCAGGAGAAGATGAATTCGATGAACTTGCAGAATGTACAATACCACCTTCAAACTTGAAAGTTAATTTCAAACTTTCACGATGATTATCTAGGGGAAAAGAATATTGTGTTAAAATCAATTTCTACACTACAATTATTTCACAAAAATTTCATCTGTACTGAATAAATTTCTGAATTTTATAATCCATCAATTTATAAACATCATTTGTATAAAGTATTTATTTATAATAATAACACATAAATGAAGTATTTCAAATAAATATTGACATAAAAATACAAAAAGAAAACTCAAATATATGTATGTGTAGGCATTTTTTATTATTATAAAGAGACCATTGTAATTATTAATGTAAGCTAGTAATTACATTACTATTAATTTAGGGTTTTTTGTTTGTTTATGTTTTAAACACCTTTTTTAATGAATAAATGTGACATCTCATATAATTCATGAAAATTAAAATTTTTCTTCCATCTTCATGTGCAGTTTTGTATTTTTCCCATTTTTTAATGATTTTGCTTATTGCACATTAAATCTTCAAAAGCGAATGTCAATATTGACATTTAATAACAATAAAGCAAACTATATGCATGTGAGCATTTAAAGTGATTTGGGTATGATAGAGAAACACTTCCACAATATCCTTCTCCCCTCTAAAATTAAGAAGTTATAATTAACATTGTAAATCAGGGGTGTCCAACCCAAATGACCTTGCAGGCCACGTTAGAAAAACATTATAGTCTCGCAGGCCGCATATAAAAATATGTACCTTTATATCAGATTTGGAAACAAAAAAACATTTGAGTGAAAATTTAAAACAGAATGAATTATTATTGTTTTCATTATTTTTCATGTATACAGACATAGATAATAAAATAATGTTTATATAATATAATAATGCAATGATCAAATAATGTTTAAAATATTACAGTTGCCATTTTCATGAAAATTACGGTGTTCCTTTTGAATTGATCTTTCGTTACTCATTGTTTAAATTTGATTGTACTGTCATTCACAAACAATTAAGTATACAATGCCCTTTATCTTAACTGTCCTGAATAATTTTTTAAAACTACTTAACATGCATTAAATCACGACTAGTCAACTGCTTCATCAACAGATACATAATTCCTAATACATCCAATATCTTAAAGGTTGTATACCAATTATAAGTAATGTAAAAAAAATCCTGAACCTCTTATTTATTCATTTATAAGTTTTTTGCAACTCTAGCAGAGTTTAACAATTCAATAAAAAATCTAGTCAGTTTTATGTATGATCAGCAATTAAGCATTGGTTGTTTCATTTTTGATAGTATTTTAATCACCAAGTGATACAGAAGACTCAAAAACGTTACGGGAATTGTGAAATTACTTTTTTTGGATTGAAAATAACGACAATATTAATTTACATTTAAGTAAAAATGAAACCCTTGCATTCTTCCAAAAAGAGGTAGCCACTTCCATTTGAGTTTACAAAAACAGCCTAATTTATGAGGTGATAATATGAAGGACTGTTTGAAAATGCACAGTGGGCGCCGCCCGGCGGTGATTAAGTGTATTAAGCGAAACGAGAGTCTGAGTTTTTCAGAGTGTGTGGGAGATCAGACGTGCGAGAGCGTGGAATTACGGTGCCCATCGCAAGTGTTCCGACATACACCCCGAGCAACCGAGTGTGAAAATAAAAGGAGTTTTGTCAACATCCTCGTTTGGTTTCCTGAGAGCAAACACATAGGGACCACTCACCAACATTTGGTCCGTCCAGCTGAGCCGGAGAAGTGAGCTATTCAAGGTGACGTGAGTAGTGGTCTCTTTTATGTGTTTTTATTGTTATAAATTGAGGACTAAATTAATTTTAGAAAAATGTTTAAGAACTGCCGTAAGGAAGATCTTCGGATCGTAGCTCTTGAACTTGATGACTGTTGCTGAAAAAGTAACTATTGTTGAGTTAACTGAAATTATTAAAGAAAGTAAATATTTTAAAAAGGATGTTGAATTTGTTAAGGAATTAATTCAAGTTACGATCGAGGACCGTAAGAACGCAGAGGAGGAGTGTAAAAAAGCAGAGGAAACTAGGTTAAGAGAAAAGGAGCTTGAGCTTGAACTTGCACGTTTAAATGTTAGAGTTAATTCAGATAACGAGAGAACACAGGTGAGAGTTGTAACTCGTTGGATGCGTTGGTGAAAAGTGTTCGAATCCTAACGGTGAAGGTGCCTAATAGACCTGAAGGTTGGGCATTCTTTTTCGCTTCGTTAGAAAGAGCCTTTGTATCAAAAAATGTGCCCGAGAAATTTAAGTCGGAGATTTTATTAAATTTGTTGGGAGAAAAAGCTTCAAATGTGTAAACACATATTAAAGATGACGAGCTTAACAATTATGAACAGCTAAAATCAATAATACTAAGAGAATACGAGCCAAGTGCAAATCAATTCCTTGAACAATTTAAAAAGGCTACGCGTCATCCAAATGAAAGATATATTCAATATATTTCTCGCTTAATTACAAATTGGCAGTATTACTTAAAATAAAGGAAGGTCTCTGATTTTGACAATTTAAACGATCTTATTGTGTCCGACAAAATTTTCAGTTCGCTTGAAAAAGAGGTAGCGTCACACATTTCCATTCGAGCAGGAAATGAATGGTTTCGCCTACTGGAGCTTGCCAAAGAGATACGACTTGTATAGCACTTCTCGAGGAAAGAGCTTAAAACCTTTGCCGAATGTCCTTACTAGAAATAATCCAGTGAAAAACACGTCAAGAGTATTTTTGAGTGAGATTACAGATTCTAAATGTGTTTGTTGTGCTGAATCGCATCCATTAAATAAGTGTGCAGTGTATTTAAAACTTCCCATAAATAAGAGAATTGATCTGATTAAAACTAATAAAACCTTTGCTTTAATTGCCTTTCTACATCTCATAGAGCGAAAGACTGTAAATCGAGATTTGTTTGTTCTGAGTGTCAAAAGAGGCATCATAAAACGATTCATTATACAGAGCGAGCGCAAAACCAGGAAGTAAGGAATTCCATCTTGGAACCTCTAAACACATCAGTGCCAGTCTTCGAACCGCGAGTAGAAACTCAAAACTTACTAACTGCTACGAGTATAAACAGACAAAAACATGTTTTGCTAAGTTCAGCAATTTGTTATATTGAAAATGGAAATAGTGTATTCCCAGTCAAAGCAGTTCTAGACAGCGGAAGTACCTCGAACTTTTTTAACTAGGAGCTTATGTGATTTAATTGGATTGAAAAAATACAAAACTAATGTTTCGGTTTCTGGACTAAACAAATCAGTAATTCCGATTGACTCGCGCGTTTCAGTATCTATTAGCAATAAAGAAGGGAGTTAAATTAAAACATTAAACTTTTTTTTGGTACCAACAATAACGGAAGATCTTGTTCCAATAACGAAAATCGGTTTTAATCTGAATAACATTCGCAATCTTAAATTAGCTGACAAAAATTTCAATATTCCAGAGCGCGTGCAAATGCTATTAGGTGCAGAAGTATTTTATGAATTAATGTTACTCGGACAGTTCAAGATGGAGGATTCAAATGTTATTTTTCAAAACACTGTTTTCGGATTTGTCGTTTCAGGGTCTACTTCTTCAGACGAGAAGGGAAAACAACATTGTGGGTTTATTCAGGCTGCAGATAATCTAGAGCTTTCAATTAAGAAGTTTTGGGAAATCGAAAGCGTAGAAATCGATTCTGTTAAAACCAGTGAATTAGATATTTGTGAAGACCATTTTAAAAACACTCCTTCGAGAGATGATCAGGGACGATATACGGTGGCGATGCCATTAAAAGATCCTTCATGTCTTGGTGAATCCAAACAAACCGCGATTCAGAGATTAAACTCTTTGTGGAAACGACTAAGTAGAGATAAAGAATATTTGTCTCTGTATGAGAAATTTTTACAGGATTATGAGGATTTGGGCCACATGAGGAAAATCAAGGTGGATGGGTCTGGAGTTGCATTTTACATGCCACACCATGGTGTTTATCGCCCCGAAAAGTCTACAACTAAACTGAGAACTGGTTTTAATGCACCAAGTCCTTCAACGAGTGGGAAATCTCTAAATTCAATTCAATTTAATGGCGGACTGATCCAAGACCTCTTTTTCGTTATGATTCGCTTCCGAAATCACAAGTATGCCTTTACTACGGATATAGAGAAAATGTTTCGCATGATAAACATACACCCAGAGCAAACGTGTTTGCAAAGAATTCTGTGGAAGAAGGGCATAGGAGAATAAATAAAAACGTACGAGTTAACTACAGTAACCTACGGCACAGTTAGCGAACCTTATCTGGCCACGGGAACTTTGAAGCAGTTAGCGATGGATGAAGCTAATAATTTTCCTTTGGCAGCTCCTGTGGTGCTGAGTGACTACTACATGGATGATATACTTTCGGGATCTGAGAGTATAGAAGAGGTAATCGAATTGCAGCATCAATTAATAGAAATGTTCAAGACCGCAGGGATGCATCTTCATAAGTGGTGTGGAAATTTGCCCGAGATAACTTCAAATCTACAGGAGTATGCTTTCTCTTCTTTCTGATGAGACTAAAGCGCTAGGAATAATTTGGAATCCTAAGTTAGACTGTTTCCTTTTTAGAATAGAACAACAAAGGCCAACTTCATTCACCAAAAGAATGGTTTTGTCTACCATTGCAAGAATCTTTGACCCTTTGGGTCTCCTCGGTCCAATCATAACTTGGGCAAAGATATTTATGCAAAGATTGTGGTTGCTGGAATTGGGATGGAGTGATGAACTTCCTTTTAAAGAAAAGGAGTGGCGTCGATTTATCGACTCTTTGGAAGCCGTGAATAACATCTCTATTGACAGATGTATTGTGATTCACAGAGCGGAGAGCATTGAGTTACATGCATTTAGCGACGCATCGGAAAAGGCGTATGGTTCATCCATTTATCTCAAGTCTATATCTGCCCTTGGAGAAGTTAAAGTGTGTCTCGTAACGAGTAAAAGCCGAGTGTCGCCTCTGAAGCAGATTTCCATTCCAAGACGAACTGTGTGGGGCAGTTCGTGCCGCTAAATTGATGAAGAAGGTGAAGGAGGCATTGAAGCTTCAGATTACAACTGTGCATTTTTGGTCGGATTCGACTGTTGTTATTTCATGGATACATCGTGAATCAAGAGAATTGAAGACGTTCGTGGCTAATCGAGTGTCTAAGATTCATCAACTAAGTTCCCGTGACCAGTGGCATCACATTGCATCAGAACAGAATCCTGCAGATGTGTTATCTAGAGGACTACTTCCTGAGGAACTTCGTGACGACTCTCTATGGTGGCATGGTCCAGAGCTTCTTCTACACAGTGCTTATTCAACCACTGTCATTGCGGAACCAACCCAGAGAGATGACTTTCACTGCGAACTAAGGGTGTCTGAGAGAACTCTGTAGACTTCATTGCTGAGTTCCAAGTACTATGACTTTTTCAACCAACTTATGGACCTTTCTAATAATTATTTTAAAATAACACATATTGTTTCTTATATTTATAGATCTATTGACAATTGCAGATCCAAAATGAAAAAGAGGGGACCTTTAACTACGAGTGAGGTAAATGATGCAGAAACTTGGCTTATTAAACAGGACCAGAGTGGCATTAACTTAAGTGATCCGTCAGGTAATCTTAAATCTTTGAACATATTCCAGGATGATAAAGGAGTCCTGAGAGTTGGTGGAAGGCTGGAAAAAACTTCCATACCCTACAGCCAAAAGCATCCAACTATACTGGCTAAAAATTCTAATTTGAGTAAAATATATTTCATAACTTTGCATAAGAAATTATTTCACGTTGGTCCACAAGGACTGCTGAATGCAGTAAGAGATTGATATTTTGGGCTTTAGGAGGTAGAAACCTAGCTAGGAAAACGGTTCATACTTGTGTGGTGTGCTTCAAGTGTAAACCAATTCCCTCTTCTCAAATAATGGGCAATCTTCCATATGAAAGAGTAAATATGGCCCCTCCATTCAGTATAACTGGACTTGATTTGGGAGGTCCATATTTTATAACTTACAAAAACCAGAGAAAGGGCGTTCTGAATAAAATTTATGTTTGTGTTTGCATTTGCTTTGTGACTCGTGCCATCCACCAGGAAATTCTTTCCAATCTGACTTCGGATGCAATAATTGCGACCCTTAAGAGATTCATGTCTAGGCGAGGAAAATGTTCCAAAATTTTTACGGATAATACAACAAATTTTGTTGGTGCGAATTCTCAACTAAATGCATTTTATAAGACCCTTAACTTTCCAGATCAAAATCTGGCAGCATATTTCCCTGAGGAAGGCATTGAATGGAATTTTATGCCACGAAGGGCCACACATATGGGAGGTCTTTGGGAGACAGGCATAAAGTCAGTGAAATATCAAGTGAGCACTGGGAAGATCCCGACTCACATACGAGGAGTTTGATAAAGTGATTATCCATGTGGAAGGAATTTTAAATTCCAGACCCCTTACACCAATATCCAATGATTTTGATAACTTTGAGGTATTAACGCCTGCACATTTCTTGATTGGTAGATCAACTAATTCTATTCTTGAGCCCATAGTAATTAATATTAATGACAATAGATCAAGCCGTTGGCAGAAAACAACAAAGGTAATTCAGGTAGTTTGGAAAAAATGGAGTACCGATTATCTAAATACTCTCTAACAGAGATTAAAGTGGATGATCGAGAAGGACAATGTAATGTGTGGTACAATGGTAATTGTAAAGGAGGATCTTACACCAGTTTGCAACTGGCTTTTAGGGCGCGTCATTGAGGTCTATCATGGTTCTGATGGTAAAGTGAGAACAGTCAGAATTAAAACAAAGACAGGAGAATTTAAGAGGCCCATAACTAAGATCTGTATTCTACCTATAGATGTAAATAGTTAAGGTCAATTCCCATTTAAGAAATTATGTGTTTATCTTTGAATTGTGCTATTGTAATTTTAACCTTTTTTTTTTTTACTGAAAATTTATATATAATAATAATTTTGAAAATAGTTGTGTAACTTGAAATTTGTTGTGAATTGTGAAACTGTATTGTGCTATTGTTGAATATTAATATTACAAGACTGGGGGGGGGGGTATGCATGGTGATTAAGTGTTTTAAGAAAAACGAGAGTTGAGTTTTACAGAGCGTGTGTGGGACATCAGACAAGCGAGAGCGAGGAATTACGGTGCCCATCGCAAGTGTTCCGACATACGCCCCGAGCTACCGACAGAGAAAATAAAAGGAGTTTTGTCAACATCCTCGTCTGGTTTCCTGAGAGCAAACACATAGGGACTACTCCCCAACAAGGACCATGATTATATGTTTGATGTCTATTAGCTACTACTGCTGATTTAAGCAGCAAGAAAAATAAATGCAACTCTTTAAAACAAGAATTTCAATTTTACAAACATAATAAAACAAGATTTCATTTATTCTTTTTCTATATTTGGTTAAAAATTCATTGTCCATAAGCACTTTTTACTACCAACATGGTTCATAATCATGGTAATATTTTTTACTTAGTGCTCTAATTGCTGGTAAAACATACAAGTACAAAAAGAAAGAAAGAAAAAATAAAGAAAACATCTTTTCAATGATTTTTGCTTCTTTAACTTCAACAACATCTTTTAGAATATTGAATTAACATATTTTTAATACCATTTATTAATTACAAAGTAGCCACAGAAAAGTAAATTCACAATCAAACTGTCAGTCATTCCTAGCCTAATATATATGTATGATTACACCAACACCTTGGATCTAAAAATTCAATCATTCCTCAAAGGGAATCTATATCACTTTTAGTTTTTTATTGTAAAATGAATGCAATAATCAGAATATTGAAAATATATCTGAATTTTAAAAATGTAATTAATTGAATGATAGACAAATACAAAAATTTAAGAAATGTATATAGGATTATACTTAAAAAAAATCACAGTACACATGCCAAATGATGTAAATTTCTTATAACCATTGCCTTACAATCACTTTATATCTGGTTATAGTAACTACATTTAAAAAATGGTACTCCAAATATAGCAACAAAAATCTAATTCACAAAATTGGCAAATTCTTAAATCTCTTCCCATGAATGCCTGTAATAAAAAAGATGCTTACATATTAACATCACTGCAGCCAAATTTAAGCCACACAAATGTCACTACTTTCAACCAAAATCTGAATGACTGTTGTTTTTGTTTCAAATAAAACACTTAAGAATCTCTCTGTAGTTTTGACATGCCAGGGCAATTGACGTGGCACAAATTTTGCTGCAGTGGCACTAATACATAAGTATCATAAAAACATACACCCAAATCTACAGTGACAGTCATATGATATTATTACTGCTAAACATAATTTTTTTTTTTAAATCAATAACTTTTTCCTATGGATATCTCCAGAATGAACAGAACAATAAAGAGTAATTTTCTGTTCAAGCCATAAGTTCATTTTTAATACTGAACTGACACACTTGACTAATTTCTTTCACAATGTATTTGGTTCAATATTACATAGATGTTACTTCTTTTCTGAAAACTTTTTGTTTAATTTTTCTCTATATTTTCTAACAAATTGCCAAGGTTATGCATCAAAGATTTATCAAAATAATTACCAAGAAAGAAACCATAAGAAGGTAGGATAATTGCCTACACAACCAGTGAAACAGATATTTGAATGTCTCCTATTTATTATAATTCTTATATAAATACAAGAGCTAAATGTAAAAAGCCGCCCACTCACAAATGCTTCAATGACACAAAAAAGTTCTTTATAATATTGAAAAATAATATAAATTACATTTAGAAAATATAATTTGTACTAAAAAGAGATCAGGATACAAGATGAAACAAAAACTAAAATAAAAATATGCAAATTGAAAAAATTACCTATTTTAAAAGTACCAATTTTTTTGCACAAAAAGAAGGAATAATAATGTTTGCATTTATTGTGATGTATTTATTAAATATATTGTCCAAAGTAAACTTAAATATACAGATGATATTTAAATTTTTCTGTTTATATACCATTGCTAAACAGCATACATAATTTCAACAATAGTTAAATTCACTGATATTTAGTTTAAAAATCAATGTAAAATTGACATTTTTTGGTACTTGTGAATTATAACACATATAATCAGAAGCAAAAAAATTGCAATCATTAGGTGAAGTATAAGCTTTTGTATTTTGCTATTATTCAAAATAAATTCTGAACTTTTAATTAACTTTAATTTTGGCATAATCTTTTTATTCTATCAGGTACTTTTTTATAGAATATAATTTACAAGCTCAAATGCCCATTCTTCGCACAGGTTAAGTTTCAAAAACATAAAATTCCATTATAATAGCAATTATTATATTTTTTTAGAGAGGGTAAAACCCTGAGTAAAGTAGTATAACCAAGAATTAAAAATATTTTTTTAAATGAATGTTTACATTATTAAACAAATTACAATTTGACATCAAATTAAATAATAATTTAACAAAAACAAATATTTCAATGCAAGAGAGAAAATTAGCATTCTATAAAGTAAACAGAAACGAATGAATGCAAATAGAAATAAAAATTATAACAGAAAAGTAATAGCAGTAGTAAGTTTCTGCTGTTGAACTATGGGGTGAAATAACTTGAAATAGATAAAAGAAAAATTAATGATGATAAAGTATTTAACAATATAAATAAGAAATATTAGGAAACCACCAACAGGAAAAAATTAAATTAGTATTAAATGAGGAATGGTGTAATACTATTAACATTTCTGTAATGTATCTAATATAGAGTATTAGATGTAATTCAATACTAAAAAAATTAAATTAGTATGAACTAAAATCAAAAATTTATTTAAAAATAGGTCCCTGTTGAAATCATCTAAAATCAACAACAGCACTGAATGATACAAACAATAATACATGTTGCTAAAAAAATTAATTATTCAAACAAAACTTATTCACAATATTTCTATATATATTAGTAATTGTAATCTTATTACAAAGAGCAAACAAATGAGTACATACAATCAAATAACTGTAGTGATAATTGAAAAATATATATTGTATACGGGCAGTATGATAACAAAAATATGTATATGATCTCCAAAAAACTACATGAGGAACAGATTATCAGAAGCAACATTAAACCATAATATGTAAAATCACATCAACACTGAATTTTGAAGAAATCCAAAAGGAGATATGAGAAAATCTTTTTAAGGTGCATATTTTTTCTGCAAATACTTTTTTGATCACAAATGATATAGATTTATACATTGCAAGATTGTCAGAAGTAAAGTTAAATCACGATGAAAAATCAGGTCAACATAGAATTTAAAGGAATCTAAAAGAAAATATGAGAATATTATTTCAAGGTGCACCTCGTCACAGTTCAGAAAATAGCTTTTAGTTAAAAAAAATTTCTGATTTTTCTCATTTAAAACAAAGATGAGACCTTATTGGTCATATATCATAAGGCCATAAACAGTGACATATAAAAAAAACTTGGTTCACACCAATCAACAGCAATTAGTTTGAATTTTGTGTCATTTTCTTTCTGTTATACTTGAGGCAATATTTTTCTACAATGAGGAAAAAATTGAATTTGCTAATGAAGGAAGAATAGCAAAAATCTTTATTTTCAGTAACAGAAAATAAACAGTTTTGAACAACAAAACAAAAAAACAACAGAAAAGCAAGAAAATTGCAGTTCAGGAAATAAACAAATATAAAACTGTGAGACACTATTATAGCACTTATTATTATTATATTAATTATTATTAATATAATAATAGCAAATCATAGCAATAATTTAAATTAAAATGTTACCTAAAACAGAAAATTTACGAACTAATTTTGACAGAAAATCTTAAATATAAAAAAGTTAAGCATGAATAAAATAAACATAAATAAATATGAAGTAACCCAGCATATAGTAGAAATTATCATTAATTCAAACTGAAAGGCAACCTTAAATAGATAAAGGTCCGATTTTGATGAAACTACCATAAACGGCTCAGAAAATCTTATCTGTAAATAAAAATTTGTATTAGTATCACTGCATTCAAATTGGCACCACACAAATCATCCTGCTCCCCAAAATCTTACAGATTTTTTTTTTCATATAAAACACGTAAAAATCTTTGTTGTTTTGATATCAAGGGGTGATTGGCGTGGCACCAATTTGACTGTGGTGACACTAATAGGTAAAAATCTAAAATTCTAACTTAAATCCCGAAATTGACAGTCTTATAATCCAAATTAATCTGAATTGAGTGCCATTTTCTTTTTTTTTATCGGCTATATTTTTGTACTATTTTGCTATACTGATGAAACATGGAATCAGCCAATAAAGGAAGAAAAGCAAAAACCTTTTCTAGACCCAATTGTCATCAGATGTTTTTTGCGAATAAATGGACAGGACATGAGAATAAAAGCAGGAAAAAAGTGAAAGTGCAGTTTCATTGATTGTAAAAAAAAAAAAAAAAAAAAAAACTAATGATATTTGTGTCATGAATAGGTAATCATGATCTAAGAGTCTGTTTACAAAAAGCCTCACAAATTATTGTTTGGCTGAAAAACAGACTTTTGAATCTTAGTATCACATAATTACTGTATCTATAATGAGCAAGAAAAGGATAGTTCAGAAAATATAAAAATATGAAACTGTGACACTGAAATAGGAAATATATAACATTTATTTAAATTAAAAGGTTATCTAAAACAGAAAAAGTAAACCATAATTTTAATAAAATTGCCATAAACAATTTTGAACAAAAAAACAAAACACTTAACAGAAAATTTTAACTGTTTAAGATTGAAAAAAAGAAATAAAATAAACAAATAAATATATAAAAGTAGCCTTATATATAGTGGAAATTATAATATGAATTCAAACCAAAAAGCTACTTTAAATAGATAAATTAAGGTCTGATTTTGATGAAACTACCATAAGCAGCTCAGAACAAAAAAAGCATGTCAAAAATCTTGGTATGTAAAAAGAAATTTGACTTAAATCGTACAATATTGGCAGTCTGTTAATCCCAATTAGTTTGAATTGTCATTTTCTTTAGCTACGTTTTTCTACTTTTATGTTACAATGGAAAAACATGGAATTTGCCAATAAAGGAAAAAGGTACTTACATATTGGCATCACCTTAGTAAAATTTGTACCACGATATCAAAACAACAGATTTTTACATGTTATATGAAAAAGAAAAAAAATCAGTCAAATTTTGGTGAAAAAAAGGGCCACTTTGGCTGCAGTGACTCTAATACGTAAGTATCAGGAAAAGCAGTAACCTTTTTCTTTTTCAATGGAAGGAAATATTGGTACTTACATTTTATCCCACCAATGTCAACATTAAAAGTAATTCACCAATTTAGCCATCCTGATTTCACATGTGTTGTACGCACTAAATTGGCAGCCATGTACTGTGTTTCATGTAATGTTGCCAAGAGGTTGTGATAATATGCAAGAACTGAAATGCCATAGGAAGATTTTTTGGTTCTTGTGTATTATTGCAACAATTGCCAACTCTGTTAATAACTTTCCAAGTTGGCAACCACGATTTCATGTGTCATCTGCACTGAATTGGCAACCATGTGCTTCATTTCATATAATGCCGCCAATAGGTTATGATAATACATAAGTACTGATTTTTTTTTACCAAGTGGTCATGCTATGCAGCTGGAAGTAGGCAAGAAGTACTGCTGAACTGTATGATTTAGTTCTACACTATACTTATTAATGGGCTGGCAGCTTTCTGTGTTGCAATATCAACATTAGATGAACTGTAGCCCAAGTACAACCGTAGACAGTACTACTAACGCTCAGTTTAGCAAGAACCACAGACCCGAGATCCTTACAACTGATAAGTACCAAAATATGTACAGATTTTTAGCAAAGTCGACTCTTAAAAAGCAACATTACGTTAAAAATCAACAAGGAGGAAGCAAAAATGTTTTCAATCCCAAACCCTTCTCTTAGAATAAACTTGTGTTTGCAAATGTTTATATTACAGTTAATTTTTTTTAAGGGTTTAATTTTTAAGTTAAAATTTCCAAATTTCACTCATTGGTAACTTCTTTTTTTTTTATTTTTTAAGTATTCTGTAAATGAATTCTTGAAAATAAAGGGTTTTATTTCAGCAATAATCTGTTATAACATTTTTTTTCGTTAAGTTTCTTTGATTTATGTACTTTAAATATTTGTAACTTAAGTTTATGGTTTTATAGTTTTTGTATTTTGGTAGGAAGTTTACTTGATTATTCTAAACCATTTCTGGGTTTAGATTTAATTCTGTCCTTTCTTTTTCAGCTTAAAAAAATTTCTGATTTATTTTGCGTGAAGTCAATTGTATTCACACACATTGTAATTTCTATTTTGGTTTAAGGCAGTGTCACATTTATTTGATTCTTTTTTCATTTTGATCTTTATATGTATACATTTGATTCTTCTGCACTGTTTCTGGTTTTAGATTTGATTGTGTCATTTCTTTTCCAGCTTAAGAATTTTTGATGACTTTAATGTTGCTTTCAATAATTTCACATTCTTCATTATGAGAAGAAACAAACACATAGGCATCAAAGTGTCCATCACTCCAGTTTTTGTCACAGAACCTTTTAATGTTTTTAACAGTTTCAAAATGCTCCCCAAATACAGCAAAGTAATGTCCATCACAAAAATCTGGAAATGGCATAAAATTCACTACACACAAAACAAATCAGAAATTTTTAAGCTGAAAAAGAAATGACAAAATTAAATCTTAACCCAGAAATGGTTTGGAATAATCAAATAAAATATAAGTAAAACAAAAATGTATATCAAACTAATTTAAATTAGTTATTGAAAATAGGCTTAGCTGGAAGACTGATGCATATTTCTACTGGAATACAGTCGAAAAAGCTATAAAACCATTAGTTTAAGTTACAACGTACATAAATCAAAGGAAATTGAAATAAATATTGAAATTAAAGCTGTATTCTTCTTCTTCAAACTTTTGAGTGCAAAGAAAAAACAAAACAAATACAATGCCAAACCCACGAACCTAAAATCCAGTTGAAGGAAAAAACAATTTCTAAAAAATGTTGTAGTTGAAAAGAATTTATGAGCGATAACATTACAATATGGTTACCTTAATATTTTTATCATCTGTCGATGTGGTTGCCATGGGGATAACGTATGTTAGAAATAACTTTTACTGGTTTTTTCCCGCTGTAACCCTATTAATTTCAGACGATTCTAATAAAAATTTCTAATTTCTGTAAAAATTTAACCATTTTCAGTGTAATTTTTCTATTGTTTGCATCTTCTGTTTAATTCTCTGCTATTTTCGAATATGGATATTTCTAAAATGAGTGAGTACTAGAATATTTTTTTCTTAGAAGAATAAGTGTTGTGCTTTTAATTATCGCTATAAATCGTTTATTTTACGTTTTAAAATTATTTTTTTTTTACGTTCTTTATTCGATGAAATTCGTAGAAGGAACTTGCAGTGCAAGTTCCATATTGCAAGCTTTCACTATTTTGTAATTAGAATTCTTAATTAATTTTAACATACATTATGTAATTATTTTATTCATAATGATGTAATACAAAAATGGAATTATTACTATGTGTAATAATCACATAATATTCGCTATTTATTTGTAATTAATATTGTTATTTATTTATAATTATTATTTTATTTATTTATAATTATTATTTTATTTATTTATAACTATTTTTGTTTATTTATAGCAATACTTATGTTACTTATTTATAATTATATAATACAAGTTATTTAATGCATAATTTATATTTTTTTTTCAATTCGATGATTATTCTTTTTTATAATTACTGTTAAATTACATTATATGATTATTATTTCTAATAACTGTTATTAAATCGGACTATATGAATATTATATATAACTACGATAAAATAATATCAGATTATTATATGCTGCTTATAATATACTATTATTACTACATGTTACTTTTTATTACATATTATTGATATTCTTTATTGATTGATCTAGGTTATTCTCAATCTCTTCCTATATCCTTTATTTGAAATACATTTCAATGTATTTCAAAACAATCCTTTAAAATTATCGGGTATCATTAAATTACCGCTAGGCCGCCATATTGGATTTCAATCCAGCAACAAGCAGCACTTGGCGCTATTACCCCCGATATCAAATTAGTTCCAAACAAATAAACTAATAAGTACAACCATAAATAAATATATTTATTGTAAGAATATGTAATACTTTCCAAAAAACTACACAAAACATTAATTTTTGCAGAATACATATGACATCATATCCCCAAATAGTTGGAAAATCAGTTAAAAATTGAATTTAAAAAAATTCTAATAAGGGGAATTTAAAAAAAAAACACTTCTAGGTGTTCTGGATAATGACCTACAGCTTCGATTTACATGCCAAGTTTCAGACTTCTGGGCTGCTTAGTTTGGCCGGTACAGCTGAAACAACCAAACTCTTTCTATTATTAGTAAAGATTATTTTCTATTTCAATTTAAATTATACTCTCATTTTTCTTTATCTTACAAACAACTTGCCAGCACAAAGTGAATAGATTTCTTCAACAGATAAAACACATTTACAGCAAGAGATTTAAAATGAATGAGTAATTCATATAAGTACCTTTGGTTATTAAGAATTAGTAGTTACTTTTTTCACATTAATTCTAGTGAACCAAGTATACTAAATTATATTTCATAGTAAATCTAATTGACAAATTTAAATATTACTTTACCATTCAAAACTGTATTTCATAATTATTGCAAAAAGCAAAGTTAATAGGGTACTTAAGTATTATCACAACCTATTGGTGACATTATATGAAACGAAGAACTTGATTGACAATTCAGTGCATACGACATATAGGAAATCAGAGTCGCCAACTTGGTGAGTTATTATAGAGCAAGAGATTGTTGCGATAATATGTAAGTACCATTGATATTTATGCATGTTAATATCACCACAGCCAAATTTGTGCCATGCAAATTGAGCCATTTGCCACCATTAAAATATATTCTCCATTTTTTAAATAAAACAAATAAGAATCTTACTGCTGTTTTGATATCATGGAGTGATCTGCATGACGTAAATTTTGCTGCAGTGACATTTACTATATATATAAGTACTTTAAGTTTTACTGAACTTCATCTTGCCTTCATAAAGTATATGAAAATAACTTCCAATACATAATCTTAAATTGGCGATGGAAGAATTTAAAAATGCTTCATGAACAGTTTTTTTAAAAAAATTATTAGTGTTTGAAACTGATCTTACAGAACATTAAGATAGTAAAAATTTCTTTCCTTTAAACAATATGAAAGTTTACTATTTTTTCTTCAGGTTGAAAATAAAGTTAACTCCTAATTTCAATACTTACGTATTATACCATTGACCAAATTTGTCAAATAAAAAGACATTACCAAATGCCACCAATAGTGGAAAACCATTCCTATGCATTTTCAAATATACTATTATTATTAATAACAGCATTTGGCAATGTCTTTCAGTATTACTCATTTGTTGTAATTTCCTAGCACAGTGCATTGCTGTTTTTGGCACCAAATATAAAGTAATTCTTCAGTTTAGACTCAACCACATGGAAGAACAAATCTTCAATTTCTACTATTTCACCTACTTTGCCAAGTTATGCACTCTTTACCACACGCAATCATGCAAATCTCATGACAAAACATACCAGTCCATGACAGTATTCTTATTAAATTTCAAATCATTGACCATCATTGAACCCATTCATGCTCTTGGCAAACCAATATCTGGTCAAATGCAATTTAATAGCCATGCCAAGCTTGTTGTGCCCTTTCTTACATTCCAAACAACATCGTGGGAATTATCTTTCGCCTGGCTATGACGCCGCCATTCGTAACCATCAACTGTCTCCTTTTGCTCTAGCAATCACATATCCTTTCTGCACTTAGGAATTCATACCGTGAAGAAATTAAATTCGCTTTCATGCACCATTCTAACGTATCTTTCTTACCTCTTTCACCCAGAAGCACAAAGAAATCGATTGTTGCTCCACTTTCCCTCAATTTCCTTTTACAAGCCATTCTTTACAAAACCGGTGCAAGAGCAAACAATATTTTTAATCAAAATAAGGGGTCAAAATGACCTTTGTCTGAAAATGAAGATTTGCATGTCACCCTTTTCAGGATTGCCATTTTCTTAGGGGGTTTGAAATTCCCCTTTTCTGGAAGAAAATAGTAGGGTTACCATATTGTAACCTTAATCACCAAAAATTTGACGACAGAAGTGGGTCCTCCTAGGACTCAACCATAATTTCTGATGCATGATTGGCCAGAAACCTATTTTAGCCCACACCTGTGGCGAATAATGCCATATATCATCAGCTTATTTTTCTGTATTTGACAAATCGAACTGAGAATAATTCTAAAATTATCCTCATCCAGTTTAGTAATTAATTATTATCCTGATATAGTTTAGTAATTAATTATTATCCTCAAATACAGGAAGATAAGGTGATGGTGCAATCAGGCATTATTTGCCACAAGTGTATTTGCCTTTATTTACTGTAAATGAAGGTGTGGGCTAAAATAGGATTTCACCGAAATTATTATTATTAAATCAAAAATTATTTTCTATACAAATTGGAGACACTTTCATTTCGTTGCTAATCAGTGGGTTCAACTAGGATCCCACTGATGCATATGAGACGAAAATTCAATGAATCTTAAAAATCATGAGCAAGACAATTTTTCCTTAGACTTAAAACTGGAAGAATGATGGACAGTGCGATTAAATAGTGACATCAATTCTGTAACAATATCTTTAAACAATTGAAAATAAAAACAATAAAAAATAAATATTTATTGAATTTGTATCTAATTCAATTTTTACAATATAAAAATATATACATTAACTCACCATCTAATGAGATGTCTTTCTTTTCAGATTTGTGGTGTTTTTTATGTTTTTTGCTTCCCATGATCACGTTGTCAATGAATATGATATGCGACTAAAACGAAGGCGAACTTAATCGGAATAAAAAAGAGCTTGCATTTACCCAAGTCCGTTCCGATTCGAATTAACAAGAGAAAATCACAGATTACATAAGTTCAGCCGCATATATCCAGATACAACTTGAAACTGCTCAGAATGGTTTAAAAGTAACAGGGACTTTTAAAAAATTTTTTCCATACTACAATAACAAACAAAACACCGGACGAAACTTCACTAAAAAAAGGAAACATCCATACCACTTTCATACAATACAGTTGCGGTTAAAACGACATTGATCAAATACAACACAAACTGTAGATCGTTCATGTATCTTGTTTGCACAACTGTCTTACTGCATCAGCAATCAATCTTTATTACACGTTCTAAAAAATAATCATAGATTTTTTTTAAGCTTAAAATTGATATGTTACGTTGGAACTCTTGCTTTAAACCTTTGTACTTAAAATCGTTTAAAGGATATACCTTTTATTCTACAAACAACACAGATGGCATCAAAAATACGCGGGTAAGTTAAATTTCTCTTCGGTATAAATATTTATTTTTTGATTCAATTCGCGTTCACCCTTTTTAAACTTCGTTTTCTGCTCATGGCTGCAAAATTAGCGGACGTTTGTGTCAGGTAGAATTATACAGTTCAAACCTTTCTTGCAGCTACTGTTATTTTTTTTTTAAATTAAAATTATAGAGAACTTTTTTAGATGATAAAAGGTTTTGGTTCAAGTGTAGTATAGGGGGGCCACTTCGGATTTGGCTATTTTTCTTTGGATTTGGCGATTTTTATCTTCATGTTATGGTGAGATATCAAATTCATTATAAAATAAATAATAAATAATTCCGAAAAAAGTACCTTGGCGAACACTTTTAGTCGCCAAAAAAATGGACTGCGCCAAGTGGCCCCCCTATACTACACTTGAACCAAGGTTTTTAATCTCTTTTGTGTTTATCAGTGTTTTTTTGAAAAATTGTCTTTCTACATTTTAAATCTTTTATGTTACAGAAATTTTTGGCACTTACGTATTAGCGTTAACGCAGCAAAATTTGCGTAACGATATCAAAAGAACAAAGATTCTTACTCATTTTATTTGAAGAAAAATTATTCTCGTGGGTCAATTTTGGCTGCGGTGATGCTAATATGCTCTTCACATGCTTCATAGAATGGAGGCGAATTTGGCTTTGAAATACCCTCAGAATAGCCTGTGACAAGAGTCAATTTGGTTCAAGTGTAGTATAGAGGGGCCACTTGGCTCAGTCCTTTTTCTTTGGTGACTAAAACCAGTGGCCAAGGTACTTTTATCGGAATTATTTATTATTTATTTCAGAATGAATTCGATATCTCACCATGACATTTAGAAAAAATTTGCCAAATCCGAAGAAAAATCGCTAAATTCAAAGTGCCCCCCCCATACTACACTTGAACCGTCAATTTTGTTTATCTAAGCTACTTTCACACTCCACACATACACAAATGCCACACAAAAACATCTTACCTCTCATCAGTTGACTTTGGAATTCGGTGACGAATACATCGCAGTGTGAATTAAAAATCTGAGTTTTGCCACAAATCAGAAAATGAAGTTCCCAGCATTGATCTAAGCAGAGCTTCCCCTTCCTGCAGCCACTCCTTTTCATTACAAGTGGGAGGTGAAAATGAATGGCAGGGATTCTTTCTAATCCCAGAACTAGAAAAGTAGTAAAAGAACAAATCTTTATAGTTTTGTAGTATTATTTTTATTAAAACTGTTGAATATACGAATAAAAATAAATTTTTGTAAGCAATTCCAGAATAGTAATTAACAAATAGTTCTATTTATCGTACTAAGTATTTAAACATCATTAAGCCTAAAAAAAGAAAATTAAAACAAATAAAAATTTTAAGTAATGAAATTAAGTATGAAAAACTTTAGGTGAAATTGTCGAATTGGACACTGGTCCGCCAAATATTGAAAAATAGCCAATTTGGCGTGCTTTGGCATGTTGTGTTTTGGCGAGAAAAAACTTGGTGGGAAAAGTGGCCAATACAACAATCCAACCAAATTTTATATTAAATATTTTAAATATAAATAAGAAAAAAAATTAACTCATCATGCAGTAACACTGGATATACTACATAAAATTTCCATACAATGACAAAAATAAGCTTTCATCAGCTCGAGCTTATGTAATAAAAATATTTCAATCCCTTTTTTGAGATTTTGACCTATTCTCTCTTGATCAACTACTTGTCTTACTATTCCTTTACTTAAATTAATACAAGCGTAGAATCAGTTGCGCACACAGGAATTTTTCAAGGGGGGGTCCGGGATTGAAAGTTCACCATTCTTGTATCATGCTATTTTTGATTTTGTCGATTTTCAGGAACAAAACACAGTAAAATAATTATTGAATAAATAATTAGCATTAATAAATAAAATTAATAACAAACATTTAATTAAATTTTACGTATTATATACTTAGAATTATAACTAATCGGGGAAAAAATCAAGGGCTTTGGGGGGGGGGGGCCAGGACCCTTGTGTTCGCCACTGCGTAGAATTAAATATTGTTAAATTACAGCCAAAATTCACATTTAACATAGATATTTGATGTGCATGCACATTTAAAGAGTTAAAAGATTAATACAGTCACAGAGAGATTATTGGTTTTAATGGGTGTAATTAATTATTTTTAAAGTATACTCTTGAACCAAAGTAAAAAATATGCAACTAATATAATTGCATACAACTATATTTTACCATATCAGTTTAATTTTAATTAGAGAATCATTAAGGAATAGTTCGGTACTTAGGTATTATCACAACAATCGCCAACTCTATTAATAACTTGCCAAGCTGGTAACCCTGATTTCCTATGTGTGTCAGTACATTCTTTAAAAAGTTTTCAAGAATAACTTGAGTATTAAAATATAGATAAGAAGGCTATACATATGAAAGGATTCATATTTAACACATCTGTATGAGTAGTAACTAGGCTATGCCACAGATAAGAAAGCCATAAAAATTAAAAGATTATAAGATTCAAATTAGTTTTTTTTTTTTAACACATCAGTATATGGGCAGTAAATTATTTGAAATTATGGGGAGATATGTACAACTTAAGTAAATCATTAAATTAATAATGAAAGAATTAATGATTAACTTTATCAACACCAATTACAAATTATTACCAATAATTGAAAATTAATATCAATAGTTAACTACTAATTAACAAGTAACACAAAATAAATACGAAATTCTTTATTCCTGTCCTGAGACATCTGATAGAAGAGATTCGTAATGGCGTCTAACCATCAAAAATCCAAGAGAAAATAAGTGAATCAGCACTTTTGAAATGACTACTCTATTTGGAAAACGTGGCATATATATATATATATATATATATAAATTTTAAAGCCCATGGAACCCTAGCTATAATCTGGATCAAAATTGCCCGAAAAAGGCGTCAAACCAAAAAGTCTTTACATGAAACTTAGGCCAAAATGGAGCTTCTTAAGGCTGTTGATCAAAAACAGAAGACAAAAATGAAAATCTGTAAAGATTTTGGTATTGCTAACTCTACATTATCAGCAATAAAAAAAAAAGCACTTTGCAGAAATATTTGAATGGAGTAACTTTGAGCTAGAATGAAAACGGATGAGAACTGCCAAGTCCAAGGATTTAGAGGCGACTTTACTTGTTTGGTGGAAACAAGCGAGGTCTCAGAATGCTCCCATATCAAGAAGCAATAAACAAATGGATATTACATTTCATTAATTTATTGTGAGTTTTTGTTTCATTGATTTTTATTACTAAATACATGCATATATTCTTATCTATGTTAATAAAATGTGTTCTAATAAACTTAATTTTGTTGAATATATGTTGCTTTTTTTTGCTATATCCTTTAACACGAAAATCTCTTAACATAAACAAAATATTTCGGTCCCCTTAGTTTCGTGTTAAACGATTTTCACTGTCTATCAAATATAATTTACTAATAACACAGTGAAGAACTTAAGATTTTGTTGTGATAATTATTGCTAAATAGCACACAATATCATTTAATTTTTTTTTACTTAAATTCATCTGGTATTTATATATTATGGTAACTGTATTGGCGACATTATATGAAACAAAGCACATGGTTGCCAATTCAGCATGTATGACACATGAGAAATTGGGGTTGCCACCTTGGTGAGTTATATTGAACATTTGTATTGTTGTAATAATACATAAAGTACCATTTATTCTACTTATGTTTTACTGAAAAAATGAACATTTGTAAGCATATAAACATTAAAAAAATATTTATGGGAAATCTGAATTTTATAAGTGATTGTTTTTTCATTACTGAATGCAAAGGATATATTCCCAGAATGGATCAATGTTGTTAAATGTAATCACCTTATATAAACTTTACTGAAATTAAAGCATAAAAAAATATTGATTGTGTTAAAGTAACTGATTTATGTGACTAATAATGATTTTTTATTAAAAGACTAACTAGTCTTGAACTAAATAAAAAAACATACATAGTTTGTAAATAAGAAGGCCAGGATTTCTCGATATTTCTATCTGAATTTCTTTTTTAAAAAATTTATCTATTGAAGATTTGCTTGCTACTTATGATCCCCAATTGAGGTAGTTGGGATAAGTTTAAATATGTTACCAGATTTAATTCTAAAATTATCTTTTGCTTATGTTTTAAATTTTCTTAGAGCCATTAGTTTAAATTGAAAAAAGTGTATAATATTTCAATTGCTAGATCATTCATCTTAGTATTTAACTTTAAAAATAATACTTTTTTAAAAGTATATAATTTGATTTTATCTCAAGCTTATTTTTATGTTCATATACTAATATGACTTGTCATGTTAATTTAATTAAGCTATGATAATATAATTGGTAGCTGTCAGTAAATGTTTCTTTAAATATGAATAGCATAGAAATGTTACTGATGCATTCGTGAAGAAGCTTTGCTCATCAATTGGACAACAAAATGTAAGCACTTTGCTTGCTGTACGAGAGCAATGTGGAATGGATGAAGGTTATCATGGGTATAATTTTTATTTATTTACTCAAATTAGTGTATAAGTATATATTTTTGTCAAACATGTATTTTTGAAGCTTTTATTTCATTTACTATGCTTATTTTAATTTTTAACACTTTAAAATTGAAATGTGTGTGAGTGTTTAAGGTTTTTAATTCAGCTGATTTTTGAAATTACATTAAACCTAATACTAAAGGATCAATGCGGGCAGACAACTTTTTTTAATTTTAACAATAATGTGTCTGAAGTTCATCAAGTTTTGTATTTATAATGTTTTTTCTCGCACATCTCTCTTTTTTAAAATCTCTTATCAATAATATCAAGACAGTATAAATAATATCAGTAATATTTGAAAATAAAATATTTCTATTAAAAATCAAATTTTTTGCTGAAGTAAAAAATTTAATATAACTACACATTTCAAAAGCTGTCAATGTATATAATGTCCTTCAAATACAGATTGATTTAAATTAATATTTAAAAATTTATTTTGAGTAAGTGATCTAGTTTTGATTTCAAACTCTGCTATTTAAAACTGTCTTCATCCAATGCTAAAGAATTCTGAATTTTGATACTATTCTTTCTGATATTTAAAAAAAATGTTAGAGTTTGATATTATAGTCACTACTTATTTTAATAAGTACACATTTTCATTTGCATTAGTTCAATTTATTCTGCTCCAAATTTCATATCCTGTAAAAGGGAAGGGGGGAGGTGACTTATGGATCAACGTGCCATTTTTTCAAAGGAAATGTTTAATGAGATATAGATGTGCTATCAAAAAATTTTGACTTGTGATTATTGGGAAAATAAAACTAAATGCTAACAACTCAAAACTCTTTATTTATTATGAAATATACATTTTCCACTGTATAGTAGGAAATGTTTTAGTTATACCTGTTATTCAAATTCAAGTATCATTAGTGTGACTTCTGTTGTTGCAGATTAGACGACAAATAACTTTTAATAGGATTGTAAGATGTTACATTTAGCAGAATGCAAACTAAATTTGAATTGTCAGCCAAATGGTTTCTAAACAAGTCTTTGATGTTATTCATCTTTGAAAATAAGGACTTCTAGGCATAGGTAGATGAAAATATGGTTAAAATAGCATGAACGAGCTTCTTCAAACAGTTAAATGTATCTGGAATTGAATTCCATATTTCCAAAATTTCTTTAAAGTTATTTTTACTACTTATATTGCTTGTTAACCTTTATGCTACAATACATTGCAACTTTTCCTTTTTTCAATAAATTTTTGAATCAGTATATTAAACCAGATTGGAAATCAATTAGTTGTATTTCAAATTCTTCAATTTCTAACCAGTCGAATTGGACCAAGTTAAGTTTATCAAATGAAGTCGCATCAGGGTACATAATAAGCTTGAACATTTTTGGTAATTCTTTGAATTGAAAAAATCTAGCTGAAAATTCCTTGATTGAAGAATCAATTATATAGGCTAATTCTTCAACACCTTTATTTTGTCTGGTTTCTCACATACATCTAAATCAGGCATGGCTAATCCACAGCACGGATACCATAATGTGGCACGATGTAACAGTGGCACACAAAGACTTACTGAAAAATTACAACCAAATAAAAGGTTGTCTCAAACAAAAAACCTCAAAATTTAGATCAAAATATGTCTGAATAAATGTTTTCTGCTATGAACATAATAAAATAAATATCACTCAACTAGCTGATGGCACCTATAATAACCTAATTTTGTTAGCATCTGCAAGACTAATCCTAGTATAAATGACTTGGCAAAAGAAAAAGTAGTAATTCAAAAGCCACATTAAGTAAGTAATGAGGGTTTAATAATTATTTTGAATTAAATCATAGGTTCCCAACCTTTTTTGAACTGGTGCCCTCTTTTCTAGTGAATATTTCATTACTGCCCCATCCCACTCTAGAGAAATAAGAGCGGACATCAGTAGCGCACACAGAAATTTTTCAAAGGGGGGGCCGGGGTCGAAAGTTCACCATTTTTGTATCATGCTCCTTTCGATTTTGATTTTCGGGAACAAAAAACAGTAAAAAACTAATTATTGAATAAATAATTAGCATTAATTAATAAAATTAATCATTAATAACAAATAATTAAATTTTACCTACTATATACTTAGAATTATAATTAATCTTTTAAAAAAATCAAGGGCTTTGGGGGGTCCGGACCCCCAGGATCCCCCCTTGTGTGAGCCACTGGCGGACATAATACATGGTGAAAACCAAGAATTAAATTTTAAAAAATATTCTGTTACTAATAGAATATATATATTAATTTTTTTTCTAAAGCCCCCATTTTGTTTACTTGTGAATCTGAAATAGCTGTTGCCACAAATATATTTAAATGTGTAATATTATATATTTTAGCCGTAGATAAGATATTGTTGAAATCGAAACACTACTGAATTTCTTCTTTATTTTAAAGAGAGGAATAAAAGTTTTGGCTTATACCTGTTATAAAGAGAGGCAGGAGTTTTAATGATACAAAATAATTCATAAAAAAAAAATTAAAAAAAAAATAAACTATTGCTTTCAAAATAAATAAATTGACAGTTTCAGCCTTTAAAGAATCACATGTTAATTCCTAGTTAACATATTTAATTGTATTTATTGGATAATATACATAATAAAATGCAGTGTATGAAACATTTTTCCTACTGTTCACAAGTTCCTGTACCACTATAGAAATTAAAATTTATTATATCATTCAATTTAATGTAGGTCTGAATGTAATGTTATCATCCACTTGTCGAACTACCGAAATGTGTGAATTTTCGTATATATGATAGTAATGATTTAAATACATACACTCAATATAAGGTAACCAGTATTTAAGTTTTCTTTTTGTTAGTACATAATCAACTTGTTTTTTTAGTCTTTTTTACACTATATTTGGTTAATCTATTCAAGCCCCTCTGTGCCATCTCAATGCCCCCCTGAAGGTCTGAAACACCCACGTGGGCATTATCGCCCATGTTGAGAACCTATGAATTAAATGATTCAAGCTACTCATTTTTATTTTATACCTAACCTAACTGATTGAACTTTTTTTTTTTTTTGTAAAAAGTTCAGTTAACAATAAAATCTAAGTTTGTACTTCCATCTTATTTATTATATATTTTTAAAATTTTGACTGCATAGACTTGTATTGAAAAATATTCTGTTTGAGTAAAAATCCCTTAATAAACTTATAAGTTACATATTTTCAATTTTACATATTTATTTGTTGGAAAAATTGGAAATGGCATGCATAATTATTTTGTTTTATCAAGTAGTGACACTCTTCCAAAAAAGATTGGCCACCCCTGATCTAAATCTTTGATACTTTTCAAGTTTGGGAAGTACTTGCAGTTTCTTGTAATAATATCGTTTCTGAAAACATGTAGTTTAGCATCAAAAGTGCGAATGATATCCATCATGATGATAATTGTTTTATTTGTGTCTTGAGGCTTTACGTTAAATTCATCGAAATGTTGGCATATATCTGTAAAACACATCAATTTTGACATAATATCTAGCTACTGTGAGTATTGTTCAATTTCCTCCTCATTTTGCAGAAACAGAGTCTGATTTCTTTCAAGCAGTCAATAAATCTTTGGTTTCCGCAGCTCAACCAGTGAACACTATTATACATTAGTAAGCCATTATACTTGGTTTTATACTTAGAAGTTTGACTTTATCCAACAAAGCATCAAACTTTAGCTTATTTAAAGCCTGCAATGATTGAGTATTTTTGTGACTAATGTCATAACATCGTCAAGAGATGTTAAATCACTCTTGGCACATAAGGCTTGTTGGTGAATAGTACAGTGGCATTCAGAAGTCGTATATCCTACGTCTGTTTGAAATAAACTAATGAAATCATCTTTTTTGCCCATAATATTTAGACCACCATCATTTGTTACTGAAACAAGTTTTTCAAACAAATTTCTTTCTCAACAGTCGAATTTTTAACAGCCATACAAATATGTGTAATTTTGTAGTTGTTAGGAAGAATGTTATCACAATTATTTCTTCCTTAATGATGTGTCCTACCCAATATCGAGCAAAACCATATTTAGTAACGTTGGTACTTTCTTCAAGACATAAATATAAAAGGAGCAGAATTAATGTCATTTTTTTTTTTTTTTTTGCTAATCTGTTATATTTCTGGCCAGTTTTAAGTTTCTTTTATTGTGTTTCTAGATGGAAGAATATCTTTGATCTGCTGAATTACCTTATCTTTATTATCAAAATCATTAAAAAGTGAGGTTGCACATATTAACCAGGCTTCCTTCAAAAACTCTACCTCTTGAAAAAGTTTACTACTATGCCAAGCAATGACATTTGCTGCCGAGTAACTTGCCACACTTGTATGACAATTTTTGCTAACATATTTATTAACAGTTTATTTCTGTATTTTATCGCACTTGCAATTAATTCTTTTTGCAATGGCTCCCTCTTTTTACAAAAGGATTTGTGATTTGTTTCAAAATGCCATTTTACAGACCGTGTTCTATATGCCACTGTTCCATAACGTAAAACACACACCGCCTTGTCACTTTTACTAATCAAGTCATACTTCTAAGTCCACCAAGTTTGAAATTCTTCATTACACTTACTATTGTGCACCTTTTTTTTGCTGAACCAGCCGTATTAATTTATAGTTAAAAATCGTAAATGTTACACAAATAAACATTAAAATACAGTCGCGTGTCAACAAAGTTGACTATGCTATGTGTAGACAAGCTTTGCATCATTAGCCATGTAGTCCACGATGTAATTAAGGCAAAACAATAACATACGAGAGGGCTCCAGCGACCCCGTGACTGATCACTCTCATTTGTTCTAATACTTGACATTGAACTTTGTCATTTTGAACTAAAATGCAAACCATTTTGATCGGTGTTGTGCCCAAAATATTGAGTCATTTGCCATCAATGGCATGTGTGCCATTGGTTCACCATCTCTGTCCCATAATTTAATGTTGAAAGGGATTTTTGCTTTACATGTAAAAGCAAAAGTTTTTTTTCCCCTTAAGATTTTTTTTTTATTTTTGAATGTTGCATTGCTAATAATGCTAAAAATCTTGTATTCTGTTTTGCTTCAGAGATAAAAGCTTTAACACCATCCAATTTCATATCTAGAATTTCTCCATCTGATGTAGTAGTTTTTCCACAATCTCAGGATCAAATCTGTGAAATTGCTAAACTCTGTAGCTCTTACTCTGTACCCATGATTCCACGGGGAACTGGAACAGGTTTGGAATTTGGAGTTGGAGCAATTTTGGTAAGTTATTCAGTCAAAAATGAAAATTGTTTGATATCGTATTTGAAAAAATCTTAAAACATTCACGTATAACTAAAAATTTATGATTTTTAGTTGTAAAGTTTCTCTATATTTCTTTTAAAATTGCAAAATTTTAAGTTTAAAGAAAATATGCTTCTCTTTCTTTATTACTAAATAATTTTTTTAAGTAAAAAAGCAGGAATATATATAACAATTTAATCATAATTAAAATTTTGTTTAAGTTGAATTCTTCTAAAGGAAATGAATACCACTTGTCAATTATAAATAAAAATATAAATATTGATGTATGAAATTTGTTTCATGTAAAGAGAACCACTACTGGTATCTATAATTCATATTTAGTTCCCTGATTTCTTGTTTTATTTTTTTCATAAGAAGAGACTCAGAACAATGCTGAAGAGCTATTATGTTAATGGGAGGTCTAGAATTAACAAGAATGTGTATTTTTCTGTTTCTTATTTAAAATCTAATTATTTTATCCAAATTTTTTTTTAAATAATGATTGTCTAAAATACTTTATTCTGCATATTTTGTAAATTTGTGTATGTTATTACTTTAACAAGTAAATTTATCCTTATTTCAGGGAGGTTTATGCATAGATCTTAGAAACATGACTTCCATTCTTGAAGTAAATGAAGAAGACTTTGATTGTATTGTCCAATCAGGAGTTACACGAAAATCTTTAGGCTCTCATCTGAGAAGCACAGGACTTATGTTTCCCATTGGTAGTTTCATTTAAAAATATATAATGTTTAATGCTATTACTTGCTTTTCATTGATTTTACAAAATCATCAAAATTCATTGATATTTGCAAGGTCTCTTTTTTTTAAAAATAATAATAATAAAATAAAAGTTAATGAGAAAGATAAAAAGTCGTAGAAGATGTATATTATTTCAAGATAATAATTAACTTTATCATTTAAAAAACTATTCCATTCATTATCATTAAAGTACTATAGCTAATCGTTTTTTTTTTCTTAAATGAATAATATTTGTCAATATGTGACTCTAACGTTTGTAACCTTTCCATTTTACTGACCCATCTTTTTTCAATAAAAAAAAAAATTGTTGTGCCCTCTCAGTTTTCTGAACAATGTATCATATTTTTTACTTCAAAAAAATATTTATTTATTATAATTTACTAACATTTATTAATTTTGAAACTTACTTGTGACCCTTTCTCAGCCCATTAAAAAATCTGGCCTCAATAGCCAACAAGTATACATCATAAAAAATAGGTAAATATGGTTCAAATATTTATATTTATTAGCATGTATATGCGCATAATAAAATAAATACTTCAAAGTACAAAAAAAAAAAAAAAATGCGTTTTATTTCATAAAGCAACATGCCTATCACTTGTTGGTTGTCAATATTGAACATTAAACAGAGAATTTAAATGGACCCTAAATTGAAGCTTTTTTTCTCATGCATGTCTTTAAATTTGAAGCTAAAAGTGACGCTATAACTGTTTCACAGATTAATTTTTTTTTTACCACTGATTGCAGCATGCCCCACTTCCAAAAATCTCACCCTAGACAGGTTAAAAAACTTTACTTTAATGTGTGTGTATTTAAATATGTTAAGACTGTCTTTGTGTCATGTTCAATTAAATTTATAGAAAATTATTTACATAAAGTATTTCACTGTATTTTTATATTAAATTCTTGATTTTAGTTTTATTTTCTCCTTTTTAATAGATCCAGGAGCAGATGCTTCTATAGGAGGAATGGTTTCCACTTCTGCATCAGGTACCAATGCTGTACGATATGGGACTATGAAAGAAAATGTCCTTAACTTGGAGGTTGTACTAGCAGATGGTAGGATACTTCATACTGCTGGTCCAACTAGGAGGACAAGGTATTTTTTATCTGTAGTCCTTGCATTTTAAACTCTTTCTCTAACAGTCATGGGAGCTAAATGCCTATATGAATAGGTTTAAAGATAGAATTGTGTGTGTGTGTGTGTGTGATATTCAGAATGTGATACCATAGTTTTTAAGTAAGATAAATAAAAATATTATCTAAGATAAAAGTTTTTAACTTAAATTCTACATAGGAACCTGAGAAAAGGAGAGATGCACATCTTTCATCAATTACATTTCTTTTTAATTCAATTTGATTGCTTTTGGAGTATTTATATCCCAGAAAAAGTTAAAGTTAATTGTGATTTTCATCTAGAAAATCTGCTGCTGGATACAATTTGACTGAACTCTTTGTTGGTTCTGAAGGAACTTTAGGTATCATATCTAAAGTCACCCTTAGACTGCATGCTATGCCTCAGATGGTCAGTAAAATATTCTTTTTTCACATATTATGCTATTATCATGGAAATTTTTTTTCATATCCTTGAAAAACTTACATTATGAATACAACTTTAAAATTACATTGATTATAAGCAGATTTTGTTATAAATAGACTGCAAGTTTTCATAAAGAATATAATATTAAATATCAAATTTTATAAATTGCCTTGTACATGTTTATACTTTGCATATAGATAATTATATATTGGTATAAAAATTACTTTTTCTTCTTTTTAGAAATACATTTGATTATCTTTTGTATTTTTAAAAAAATTGTTAACTAAAATTTACTAAATAAAGCTTTAGTATTATTAAAAACATCTTAAATATTGTTCATTTTGTACATTTACATAAACAACATCCAAAGTCCAACTGTCTTCTTTGCAAAGGTAACAAAGATGCAACTCTTTTGCCAAATGGATCAAAAAAATTAAATTAAATGATAATATAAATTATTTTCAGAAGACAGTTGATTTCAAGTCTATAAATTGTTCAAAAATGTTTTTTATCTGGTCATTTAAAGGAAAGCAAAATGAATAGAATTAATTGTATTAGGAAGAGTAAAAAATATTAAATTTTTTTATTTATAATTTTAAATACAGAATATTTAATGGTAGAACTAGGAGTATGCTGTAATATAAATTGGTTAAAACATCAATTTCCATTTAAAATTACTTTTAGAATTAAAATTCATACTCATTATCTTTATATATATGCTAATGATATGGAGGATTTTTTTTTCTAATGAAAGTATTTCCCTTTTTTATTTTCTTGATACTTATAATTATAAGAATGACTTTAAGAACAAAAATTGAATATCTGTGGGAAAGAAATAAACTTGAAACCTTTCTTCAGTAATGAAGTATTAAATTAATTTTTAACAGAATTTGCTAATTTCTTTTCAAAATTAAATGTTATGAATATTCAATGCTTGAAATAATTGAATATTTCCTTCTAAAATGATCTATCACTGTTGAAGGATTTTTTAATGCAATGATTATGTAATTATTTTTAATCTTTTATCTTTTCTGTTCAATATAGATTTGTCAAAACTTGTTCTAAAAAAATGAGAATATTTATTTGACATATATATCTTTCTGAATATAATTTTTTAAACTTTTTTTAATAGATGATTTCTGCTATTTGCTCTTTCCCAACTATTCAGAATGCTGTTCAATCTGTTGTGAATGTTTTGCAGTGTAGTATTCCAGTTGCTAGAATAGGTGAGTATGGAACCACTCAAGAATAATATCAAAATATAATTATTTGTAAGGTATATTTAAATATTACTTTTTTGCATTATACTGCAATTAGAATTAAGGATCTATAACCTTGGCCCCCTAAATACCCTATTATTCATCCACAGGTAAATGAATCTGTTTTTTAAGAACTATTATGATTTAGACTTGGATCTTAGATTGCTCATACATGATTAGCATCAGTGTATCAGTAAAGCAAATAATACTTAAGATAAAAGTATAGAATTAATGTAATTTATCCTTTAAAATTCTACATTATAAAAAAATAATGCAAAAACTATAGTTACATATTTCAAATATTTATTTTCCTTTAATATTATAAAATATGATTTATAAATGTGTGTGTATTTTGTTTTATACTATACTTGAAATAGCATGTTTTGTAGTGGACTATATATTTTAGTCTTTCTCTGTTTGGAAGATTCTTTTTTTAAAAAAATTAAATATATAGCTTATGTCAGTTTATTTGTTTGCTATTCTTCTCATTATAATATTAATGTTTTTTTGTGATGTTAGGTAGAAAGTAACATTTTTCTCTGGATAATATTTTTTCAATATTGTATGATATAAAAATAAAATTATATTGTTTTTAGAACTTATGGATGAAGTTTCTATGGCAATATCTTGTTTATACAGCAGTTTAGATTATCCTCTAACTCCAAGTCTTTTTCTGGAATTTCATGGGAGTGAAGAAAGTGTTAAAAATCAAGCTAAAGAAGTTGGTAAGTTAATACTTTAATGTGTATCACACACACACAAATATTATCCTATTTTAAAAATAAAAATGGGTTTCATTAGATGTTTTTATCGGATTTTGAACTCGATGAAGCAGAATTTGGAATATAAATTTTTTTTTATGTCTAACAGGAATTGAATACTCTCAATAAATGAAAAATATTCTTTAAAATACCCTGATTAATGTTTGACATATTACATATTGAATTATTTTTTTTATAGAAGAGATTACCAAAATGAATAAAGGTTCTAGTTTTCTGTGGTCTTCTAATGCTGAAGAGCGAACCAAGTTATGGAAAGCAAGACATGAAATCTTCTATGCAGTTTTAGCCCAAAAATCTGGCTATAAGGTTAAAACAAGTTAAAAATGTTTTTAATTATAACTATTTATAAAAATCTGAAAGCTTCCCTCCTCTATACTGAAATTATGAATGTATGCAAAGAATTTTATGTGCCTACTTTGTACTTTTTGGATTATTCATATTGATTGCAAAAGTGTTACTTAGATTTAACCTTTAAGATTCCTTGTATCCCTAGTTTATATAATTTTTAAATATAAAATGGTGCTGCTTATATGTTCTTGGGAAAAATAAGAAACTTTTGAAGTAAAATAATTTTTTTATTGAAGCAGATTTTACGTTGTACACGATTTAAAAATCATTTGACTGCTATATATTCATAATTTTTTAATTTCAGTTATTTCCAAAGTGAACATTTATTTGTATCTTGGATAATATTACATTAAGTAAAAAGTTTTCCGCCGAAAAAGAAAAAAAAACAATCTTGTAAAATGATAAATATATACAAATTCAGCCACGCTAATAAAGATAGTAATCTCCATTCAAATCTACAATTATCTGCCAGCATTTTGGAAACTTTTCAATAACTTCTGCGAAGAACTGTGGTGTGCACGAGTCCAGAAAATGATCAACCATATTTGTGACCTCATCATTTGAATCATTTGAATGGAAGATTGTACAATCAAGATGCAGATGTGAAGACATAGTAATCCAAAGGCGCCATGTCTGAGCAGTACGGTGGATGTTGCATCAAATCCCACTACAGCATGTAGAGCGTCCAGCCGGTCGTTGCACTAACATGTACCAGACGTTATTTTGACGAAAGAAAACCACCTTTCTTAACTCTTTTTTTTTCATTTTTCACAAAAGGAATCGCTAACTTTGACTAGCATATTGCTGTATATTGTGCTATTAATAGTCTCTCCTATTCAGGTACTCCTAAAAGATCATTCCATGACAATTCTACCAGATACAGAGAAGCACCATCTTGTTAGTTAGCATTTGTTTTGCAACCGAACCTGCCGATTCCCTGGGTGCTGATCGCCCTCCTTTATGGCTTGTATTGTTGTAGTACACCCATTTTTCATCACAGGTCGCAATTCTATGCAGAATATTTTCTTTCCTTGGATTTCTGAGCAGAGTCAAAAAGGCTACTTTTGTCTTCAGCAATCAATTCGTGAGGTATGCAGAGGTTAAACTTAAACATTAGATTTATGTATTTGAGAGCATTAACTATTGTTTTTGGACAAACGTCAAGCTCTAACATGTGTTGAAACACTTCTGGTCATAATCAATCTCCTGGTCATAATCAATCTCAATAGGGCCGCCATGATATAGTTCATCTTCATTGTCGAAATTCCCAGAGCTTTAAACTTTCGAAACCAAACTTTTACTGTATTATTAGAAACTGTATTGAAACCTAAACTTTCATACATTCTTTTGTGGCATTCAGTTGCACTGAGATTATTTTGGAACTCGCAGTACATGAACATTCTGGTCTGTTGATGTGATAGCTCCATTTTAAACACTTTTTGGGTGCACAAGATAATAAAGTTTTGACAAACACAAATTACACAGTCGTGTAGTTCCAACTTTCAGATAGGTTAACTACCACGAGAATAGACGCTGTTGGCATAGTTTTTCGCCAAGGAGAAACACCTTTTACTCAACCCAATATTTCATTATCCTTACAGGTTTATTTGCAAGAATTATTTTTTTAAGTATTTCAATAAATTGTATTTTCTTAAAAATTCTCATATTTCAATTGCCTAGAAAAAAATGTTTGATTCCAAAGTGGATTCCACCTGTCAAAAATTAATTAAAATTTTAATTACTAAAACTCTGATTTTGTTCATTATTAGACCCCTCCCCCATGAGGGTGAAAGACAAATTTATTATAGCAACACAATAGTGAACTATCCCTAACAGATTATCCATCTATAATGCTATATAATAAACATGTGTTATTTTTAGTGTCTTGTCTTGCATACTATAAAAATTCTTATCTTTCAGAAAACTATATCGAAGCTGTTATATATATTGCAGAAATAACAGGAAAGGAATATTTTAATTTACACTGCTGGCCACGGTAAATGCAACACCAAGAAAGACAAGAGATAGAACAACAAAATTTATTTTGTAGGTAATATGTTGACCAAGTATCAAATGATTAAATTTATAGACTTCTGTGAAATGTGGTTCCTGCCAGAATCAGTAGCCACAGTAGCTGCCATTGTTGGAGATCACCGCTGCCACACACCTCGGCATTCATTTAAAGAGACTTTGGAAGTGTTCTTGGAGTACAGCAGACCAAACTGCTTCCATAATACCCGGTGCAGGACCAGTGTGGTGATGCATAACGCAGCGGTTCAGTATCCTTTCTCCACGGTTTCTCCAGACTTGAATCCGACCATCGTGGTGTTGCAGACAGATGAATGACTCGTCAGTAAAGAAACTTCATTCCATTCTGCCACCCATATCCTTCTTTCATCGCACCATTGGCGGCGGAGACGTTTGTGGTTCTGCGTCAAGGGTAGACCAAGCAATGGATGTCTTGCGAACAGACCACTTAGCTGTAAACGGCGTCGAATAATACGCGCAGACACTGAATGATGCGTTACAGACTCAATGTGCTGTGCTATGGTTCGTGATGTGACTGAGCGATCCGTCACTGCCATGCGCACAATTTTCCTGTTCTCACGTGAAGTGGTGCACTGAGGTGGATGCGATCGACCACGTCATGCATCCAACGGTCACATATCCGCATTACAGTTGCTTGGTTTCGTCCAACACGACTACCGATTTCCCTGAAAGATAATCCACAATCTGGGTAGGCTACTATCCTTCCTCTGTCGAACTCGAATACTTGATCAAAAGCTGATCGCTGTTTTCTACGAGACATAACTGATCGTTTTTTGAAAAATCCACAAGAAAAACACAATTGCCGAACTTGAAATCTCCGAAATCTCCAAGCCTTAAATAGCGCTTTGAGGTGGCGCCACAGGCGCACGTGATGTGTGTCTGCGCTGAAATTCTAATCATTTGCATAACTCATCTCCACTAATGCATGTTGTAAATTTCATGTTATTTGCATGCTTCCTTCAGGGTGTTGCATTTACGGTGGCCAGCAGAGTATATTGGATTTTTTTTGTAAAAACATTTATTTTAACATATATGAATTGGAATAACCACTATTTGAATATTTTCTCCCTGAGATAACATTATATAGCTATTGCCAGATCTTAATCATTGTTGGTACATTCTAAGTATAAAATTTTGATGTTTTAGTAAATTTTTCCTCGTGGCATTTATTTTTATTGCTTTTAAAGAAGCTTTTTTCTGGTATTCATCGATTGGCTTTCTTATCTGCTCACCCATTGGTCAGGTTAAACCTCGCCTACCCCCAGATCTGAAATAAATTAACTTTTTCGGTGCTCTGCACCAATTTTGTGTGATAAGTTTTTTAAAGTAAATTATTTTAATAAAAGGCAAGAGTTATAACGTTACAGTCACTCTAACATCCAATGATGAGAGGTTAAAGCCCTGCAGGAGGTAGGTACCCTGGTGATCCCTCTAACGATTATTATTTAGATTAGGCAAATTAATCAATTAACATTACAGATTATATAAATCAATAATTCTTCGAATACAAGAACAATTATCTATCTATGTAATATTTAAAGTGTTTATAGTCGTAAGTTATTTTTAATAGCTAAAATGATTTAAAAATTGCAACAATATATAGGTGGTGACTACTGATGTTTGTGTACCCATTTCACAACTAACCAAGATGGTTGTCAAAACTAAAGAAGATATTATGAATTCTGGATTATTAGGTATTATATTTTCATAAATTACAAATCTGAAAAGTTGATTATTTTGTTCTTCAGTATATCACCAATCATTTCATCATTTTCTGCTGGAAATTTTTTGAAAATATATACTATTTTTAAATAGCACAATACAAATATAATAAATGAGAAACTCGACGTTAAAAAATTCTTATTTAGACCTATTTTTTACAAATTACTATACTTAAATAGTAAACATTCTATTTATAAAAGAAAAATATTGCTGTGTGGAATTTGCTAAAATATTTAATTTTTTTAATTATTTATGCGAAAGAGTATATTTTTAATAGGTGCTATTGTGGGTCATGTGGGAGATGGAAATTTTCATACACTGTTACTTTATGACCCTCAAAATAAAGAAGAAATTGATATGGTACATACACTAGAGAATAAAATTACTCGGTAAGTAATTTTGAATGGAATGTTGTATTAACTTCCTATTAGTGTGTGTAATTATACCTTTAACAAGAATTATTCTAAATCCAAGAGTGTGTGGAAAAAAAGGCGTTATTTAAGCCAACAAGGTGAAGATTTTATTTTAAAAAATTGTAATTAAGTGCTTTAATATGTCAAACCGTATAGTATAAAAGTTATGCAAGTCTATTCTTTATGCTAGAGACATCATATACTGCAAGATATATTGTTACAATATCGTTTTTGGCTCTCATATTGTTCTAAATCAAGGTTTGTCCAAACTGCAGTTTTAGATTCTCACTATAAACTTCAGACATGGAATGCGAGTTAAACAACAAAGGGAAGTTGGTCCATAAGTAATTTAAGTTCTGAAAACACAGGAATTTTTTTAAAAAATCGGATATACAAGGTCTATTGAAAAATTATTCAACCTTGAATTTTCTCACATATAGTAGAGATTCTAAAGCGGTGCCAATGTGTACAGAGGGAAGTGACAGCTTAATGTGCATGTTTGACTTTTTTCCCCTTCATTCCAGTGTACCTGTCATTTCCAACAGGCAGTCAAGTGAGGTGCTGTTATATCTGTAGTCAGATTTTTCTCTAAAGACGACTGGGTGACTTGAGCAGAGATACTGGATTAAATTTTGTCAAAATCTTGTTCAGCAATGATGCTACAAGGTCATACACAAATTAAGGAGTGGTTTAACCAATTTAAAAGTGGCTGCTCGCATGTTGGTAGGGAGTGACCTGCAAGGCCACAAACTACTTGAAATGCAGCTGTTTAAAAGGTGGAAAATATAACAATGAAAATTTGTGACAACAAGTTGAGATCAGTATAAGTTCTTATGTAATTTTGTGTAATTACATGCAAGGTGGCTGATTTTTGTTCCCAAGCATTTGTCTGTGAAATACAAAGTCTTTCATTTGCACTGAACCTGGCTCCTTGCAACTTCTGGCTGTTCCCTAAAATGAAAATTCCATTGAAAAGATCCCGTCTTCAGAGTAAAGGTGAGATAATGCAGAACATGATGGTGGAGTTGTTCCAAAAGAAGCCTTTTAGGCTGTGGAAAGAATGCTGACCTTTGTGAAAGTGCAAACTGAACTTGGTTATTTTGCGGAATTGGGATCCTAATCAAGATATATTCTCTGGCGAAAGGTCCGATACTTTTTTTGAACAGATCTTGTAGATTGAGATTTTTGATTCAGTCAGATGAAAAGTATTTGTTGTTCATTTATCTGAAATTTGCCAACGCCTTACTAAATTTGTCTTCAACTAATGTTAAAGAATATGGACCAAATATTTTTCTGAATATTTTTTCAAATATAAATGTACTCGAACATTAATATTACATTCTGGCTTCACTATCCTGTAGAGAATCACTTATTTTGTCATACTGTCATGAAGATTCTTTGAGTGGAACAGGTAGCAATACAATGGTTGAATAGAGCAATGAGAACTTATTGAATGCAAGAAAGCAGGCGTGATCTACTTGATCATACACCAGGCAAACTGACTCCCAGCTCGAGGAAAGCAGCTTATATAAGATACAGTGGTGAAATCTAGAATATTCTGAAAGTACTTGAACTAACACAAATTTGCGTATGCTGCAACTCTCTGGAAAATTCCAGAGAGTCAATTAAAATCAAATTAAAAAACTGGCGAGTAGCAATCAGTATGTTTTGAACCCGAGACCTACAGTTCCACTATAGCGGCGGCTTTACCACTGGACCACTCATTCGTTGAAATGTTTGCAAAACAGGGCAATATACTCATTTTTATCCGAGACGATACATTTTTTTCTTATACCATAATTCTAAATGATCTATTCCTTTGCATGTAAAAGGGAAAAACTAATTATTTATGAAATGTTTTGAAATTTTAAAAACACTATATTATAAACAAATACATGAGTTACAATGTTACAAAATTTATAAATATTGAGGCATTTTTTCTGTCCAAAAATGTGCTCTGCATCAAGTTTACACTCTCATACATATGGCATAAACACCCTTAACGTACACTACTGGCCATTAAAATTGCTACACCAAAAAGACAACATGCTATGGACGTGAAATTTAAATAACAGGAAGAAGGTGCTGTGATATACAAATAATTCGCTTTTCAGCGCATTCAGATGAAGCAGGCACCAGTAGTGACAATGCATTTAAATGAGGAAATTGTTCTGCTGGATTCTCATACACAAATTGCATTCGAATGCTGTTGCCTGTTGAAAAGTTGTTATGCCTCATGCAAGAAGCAGAATTGTGTACCAGCAAGCTTATAAAGGTCGAATTATAGCGTACCAGGATTGCGGTTTATTGTATCACAGTATTGCTGTTCATGTCGGTCGAGATCCAATGACTGTTAGCAGAATATGGAATCGATGGGTTCAGGACGGTAGTATGGAATGCCATACTGGATCTCAATGGCCCCTATCACTAGCAGCAGAGAAGAAAGGCATGATACCCACATGGCCTTAATGGATCGTGCAGCCACATCAAGAATTGGGATCGTTTTCAAATGCCTGTAAGAACAGTTTGACAACATTTGCAGCAGTATGGGCTCTAAGCTTGGAGATCATGGCAGGATGTACTCAATGCTGCATCACAAACAGGAGAGTCTAGAATGGTGTAATCAACAACGAACCTGGGCGCAGGAATGGTGAGACGTCACTTTTTCAAATGAATCCGGATTCTGCTTACTGCATCAAAGGGATCACATCCGTGTTTGGCAGCATGCATTTGTCTTCGTCATACTGGCCCATCACCTGGTGTATGGGGTGCTATTGGATACTCATCTCGGTCACCTTTTGTTCGCATTAACAGCACTTTGAACATTGCATGTTACATTTCTGGTGTGTTACAACCCATAGCTCTACCCTTTATTCAAGCCCTACGAAACCCTACGTTTCAGCAGGATAATGCACAATCGCATTTTACCTGTATTGTACGGGCCTTCCTTGATACGGAAAATGTTTGGCTGTTTCCCTTGCCTGCACGTTTACCAGATCTTTTGCCAATAGAAAACGTCTGGTCTATGGTTGCCGAGCGACTGGCTTGTCACCATATGCCACTCACTACAGTTCATGAGCTATGGTATCGTGTTGAAGCTGCATGATCATCTGTACCTGTACATGCCACCCAATCTCCGATTGACAATGCCCAGGCGTGTAAATGCTGCTATTATTGCCAGAGGTCGTTGTTCTGAGTACTGATTTCTCAGGATCTATGCACCCAAATTTCTTGAAAATTTAATCACTTGTTATTTCCAGTATAATATATTTGTCCAACAAATATTTTGTTACTTGTATTTCTTCTTGGTGTAGCAATTTTAATGGCCAATAATGAAGATTTTTAATATACTTTTTACTGCCGTTTAGTCAAACTTTTATGAAACAATTATAATTTAGTGGCAATATTTTTTCAATAACAGTTTAAAGTAATAGCTTTAACTGCATCAGAAATCCATAAAAGGAAGAATATTTTACATAAATTGGTAAAACATATGCACTCTTGTAATAAATGTACCCAATAAAAACATGGGCAAGTTCAAAAACATTATTCAAAATATTTTATTATGTGTCCAACGCATTTTATATAAAACTATGGTGAGATGTATATTTTCTTTCAGGCGAGCTTTGTTGCTCCATGGCACATGTACTGGGGAACATGGCATTGGTGTAGGCAAAATGTCCTTCTTGGAGGAAGAGATAGGACAGGTTGGTATCCAAGTCATGCGCTCCCTCAAACAGGCTTTGGACCCACACAACCTCATGAATCCAGGAAAGGTCTTAAAGCCACTCGTTTAATCTTCTGTATTGTCCGTTTTCTTACAATTATTAGTGCCTTTTCCCTGTTTTGTTTAGTGTTAAAGTAAGTTGATATATTTTATTCTTAACACCGAAGTAAAAGATTACATTTGAACATGAAAGTCTAATTTTTTCAAATTGTGAAGGAGGAAAATTCCACCTGTATTTTGATATACAAAATGATGAAAGGGAAGTGAATTAAAGCAATGTTAATTAGTTATCATTACGTCCTTTTCTTTTAATGTATAAAATTGTATTTATAATAGAATTGCACTTTAAATAACATTCTTTATTATGCATAAATAGTATTGTCAATCATAAATAAAATGTACAATTTTAAACTCATAATTTCTTGTCTCCATGCATTTTAAAACTGTACGTACACCTTCTCAACATGGAACTTATTATTTTAAATAAAAGAATTTTTTTTTATCCTAACATGTTTTTACTGTCAGTACATATTTTTGTTAGAAGATAGTTAATTGATTGTATTTGTATGTTTTATGTGCAATTTTATTCAATAGTGTTAAAAAATAAATCAAACTTATGACATGTTAGTTGAAATAGAACCATGTCACAGGTCTAATGCACATAAAGACATACATTCTTTAAAATGTTAAGGCTTGTTTTTTTATAATCGGCATAGATAGAAACTATATACTCGTGAAGCTTTTTGGAATATTGATAGATTTAATTATATTTCAAATAATTCACATGAGTTATTAAACGTAGTAAGTTCGGAAACAATTGACTACACATATGTTTATCATTTACAAAAAAAAGATGGTATTTATGAAAATGTTCTCAAATCTGAAATCAAGTTTCTTTTACTAATGAAACGATAAATGTCCTCATTTTCTTCTACATCTGTTAAATATATTAACTATCATACATTCATTTTTTCTTGTCTGTAAGTGACTTGAAAATGACTCGAACAATATCTTGAAGCCTGCATTTCAAATTCCAGTCCAAAATAAAATTTTAAATGTTATTTCATTCATGTAGTGAGAATGCATACAGTGAATAAAAGTTGGAAAATAACTTAAATAGACTTCAATGATGCATAAATGTTTCCTTGACATTCATTCTTCAACATAACTGAATTGTGGAACTAAATGCAAATGACTTTCTTTTATGCTATGAAAGGAGGTGACGTCACGAGAGGACGGTGGATGAAGATTCTGTTACTGTTGTCTCGGAACTTTTAGCAGAAATTTGAGCATTCTGTCTATCTTGCCACCGCAAGTAGTTGAAGTAATTCTGGACAACCAGCAGAATAAACAGTGCAACTAGAAAGAGCTATAAAAAATTATAGCTGGTTAAAATGAAATATGCAGCATATGTTTTAAAAAACCAAAATTTTTACTAAACTAATGTTTACAATAAAAGTAGTATGTATATCAGAGTAAGGATTTGACTTTTGGGATCATACTATGATTTTTATTTCAATATTCAATAAGTTATTTTTTATTTTTTTGCATAGAGTTAATCATGTTAGAAACCCCTAATTAAAATTGAGTAATTTTATGTAGGAATAAATCATGTGCCTAAAATAAGTCTTTTTTTGTATTGCTCTGTGAATAGTTATTTGAAAGTGTAATCTATATGAATTGTTATTTTACTTACTATATAATCAAATATTTGAGATAATTTTCATAAAATATTAACAATCTCACCTTAATAGTCTAGCAACAATAAATTGCAGAACTGTTAATTAACATTATGGACAAAAAAAAAAAAGAGCTGTGATAGCAATGCATTCTTGATAACAGACTCGTATTAATCTCATGCTTCCTGTTAGACTGCATTTCCTGCCTTCACACTTGATTCATTAAGGTGAACACTTTAACAAGAATAAAAAGAGGATCCAAAGACATCTTTATGTATTTAAAAGAAAACAATGCTCCCATAACTACCACTTGTTATATATATAAAAAAAAAATCAAAGAACTTGGAACAAAATCGAAGCATTTTAAAACACAAGAAAAACGTTATTACTTTACAAAGTTATAAAAAAAATAACACATCACTATCTACTCTATTGTGTCTTTAAAAATAAAAAAATGTTCCATACTTATGCAAATTTTCCTACTATAATTTGTAGCTGTGAACACTCTACTATTTAGACTTGCATGATAGAAGACAGAAACACATTTTATGCCAGAAAAGGTAATGAAAAATATAAGAATATGTGCCTCTTAAAAAAAATCAGAAAACAATATTGTAGGATTTTAAAGAAAAAGTATTTCACAATTTGGAAGCCCTTTCCTTAACATTATGGAAAGATCCCAGTAAAAATATCTTATTGTTTAACTGTTGGGGTCCGTAAAAGGGCAAGAATATTTATTCAAACTTAATAGATATCGTTTCTAATGACGAATCAGCTAATAGAAATGTGTGCTTAGTTAAAACATTGACAATCTAAGTCACTTCAACCGTCCTATTGCACGGACCGTCTCCATCGACTTAAACCGAGGTCAAAGAGACATCTTGATTTAATAAAACAAATCTATTTGACATTTTTTTTTAGGAAAAAAAGGTTCTAAATGTTATGACATAACTGTTCCAAGTTATGATATAATTTGATTGATACCCATTTTATTTGTTTTTAGTAATCCTAAGCTCAATTTTGATTTTATTTATCTGTTTTAGAGAGTTTTCAATTTCAATTAACGTTAGTGTTGCAATTTTTTTTGTGTGTGTGTACCTTCGTGCTGTTGATGTTTTGATCGGAGCTAAATTATTTTAATCTATTTTAGATCGTGTTTGGTTTCAATTAATGTTATTGCTGTATTTCTATTAATGCTGTTCTGTTCCACTCCTACCAGAAGGCACAAAAGGTTGATCTTTCTCAATAGATCTTCAATGAACAAACATTAGGTGTTAGGATTATAGGTCTTTGCCGCGATGTTTCTCCAACAAAATAAAATGATCGAGTAAGATTTTGTTGCAACATATTACAAAAACAATATTTGCACTACGGAGAAGGATAAAACTACTCAACTTTTTATGTAACATTTATTGTGTTCTGTTTACATTTTTCCCGGCAGCTAGTCAGCCATTGATGTCCGCTTTCTATGTATGCATTACATCTGCTTACCAAAATTCATTTAACCTTTATATCATTGTAAATAAAATCATTTCCTTCATTGGTGCCGTCCTACAACAATTAGAGCATGGAGTCTGGAAACCCCTTAGTTTCTTTTCAAGGAAACTTACTGATGCCCAGAAACGATACAGCACTTCTGTAAAATATTTTAAACATTTTTTGGAAGGTAGAAATTTCACAATCATCACCGACCATAAGCCATTAATTTATGCATTTCGCCAGAAACTGAATAAAGCCACCCCTCGTCAACAAAGACATCTGGAATATATTGCCCAATTTACTGTCGATGTTCAGCACGTACCTGGAAAAGACAACATCATTGCTGATGCACTGTCTCGAATAGAAGAATTGCATCTTCAACCAACAAAATTGATTACAAAGGTATAGCAAAGGCACAGGAAATGGATGAGGAGTTAGAGATTTTTTCTTCCCATAACTTCTCTAAAATTAGAAAAAGTTCCAATATTTGGCTCGAACTTCGACATATTTGGTGACTGCTCTGCAAAGAAGAGACCTTATATTCCAGAAGCATTCCGGAGAATTGTGTTCAACAGTATCCATAACCTAGCGCATCCTGGAATAAGAATCACCACCAAATTGTTAACTTCAAAATTTGTTTGGCCATCAATAAATAAGAACACAAGAGCTTGGGCTAGAAGCTGTATTAAGTGCCAAAAGTCCAAAGTCACACGACACGTACAGAGTCCTTTCCAGCAATATCACAATGTCACTAAACGTTTTACAGAAATTAATTTAGATATTATTGGTCCCTTACCATCATCTGAGGGATTTCGCTTCTGTTTAACTATCATAGATCGATACAGTCGATGGATGGAGGCATTTCCAATGCCTGACATTCGAGCAGAAACAGTAGCAGATAACATACTTAAAGGCTGGATTTCACGTTTTGGAACACCATTAGTCATTACCACTGATCAAGGAACACAGTTCGAGTCTCAGCTCTTTCAAGAACTTTCAAAATTAATAGGATTTAAACACAACTACAACATATCATCCGCAAGCAAATGATTGTATAGAACGCTGGCACCGTACTCTTAAAGCGAGGATAATGTGTCATGAAAACGAAAGTTGGACGAGATCACTTCCCATAATATTGCTTGGATTGAGAACAATTTGGCGTGCTGATTTTGAAGCTACACCAGCAGAATTACTTTATAGTGAAAGCATTCGTTTACCATGCGATTTCTTGAAGACACCCTGTTTCAACCTCAATCTGAATTCGTCCAAACACTTAAAGCAACCATTAAAAATTTGAAGCCAGTTCCTTTCATATAGCAAGCAGAAACCTGTTATCTTCAAAGGCCTCAAAGATTGTTCTCATGTGTTCGTCCGCACTGACAGTGTTCGTCGGAGCCTGCAACCACCATATCATGGACCCTATAAGGTTATCAACCGATCTGACAAAGTTTTTACACTTTTCATTAAAGGTAAAAATGTTAATGTTTCAATAGACAGATTGAAACCATGTTTTTCCGACAATTCTTCAGAAAGTGACATTGAATCCAGCATTGGAGAAGATACACCTAATAAACCTGCAAAAATGCCAGAGAAAAAGATCAGATTTGCTCCATTGCCCCTTCCTGCTTCAACCAGAGCGATAAGAGGTGGACGTCAAGTTCGTTTACCAGTGCGTTATCAGTGAGATACATTTTTGTTACAGTATCTCACTTGGGGGAGTATTGTGGCGACATATTACAAAAACAATATTTGCACTACGGAGAAGGATAAAACTACTCAACTTTTGATGTAACATTTATTGTGTTCTGTTTACATTTTTCCCGACAGCTAGTCAGCCATTGATGTCCGCTCTCTATGTATGCATTACATCTGCTTACCAAAATTCATTTAACCTTTATATCATTGTAAATAAAATCATTTCCTTCAAGTTCTCAATATACATACTGGATAAAAACCAAAGAAATTTACGAATTAATATTTTATTAAGAATATCATCTTACCGCCGCCATCAACCTCGCACCTTTTGTAGCGAGACAACTCCCAATGGACATCAAAGATAGATTAGTTACGATGAAGAGGAAGAGGCAGAGAATGCCATCGTTCAAAAGAAGCTAAAAAAAAAAGATGTATCCTTTATACAAGTCCCCAAAATGTTTATAAATATTGTTACGAATTTTTTGTAATTAATGCTGAATTTTATCTAAAAATAAACTTGGCGTTGCTTGCGAATATTACAGTAACCATAAAACGCATTTGTTTTATGGTTACTGTAATATTCGCAAGCAACGCCGTCCCTTACATTATAATGGCGTTTTAGTGAGAACTTGGAGAGAGCATTGAAAGGCACACAAACAGAGGTCGCTTGCTGTACTCAGTACTATTTCAGCTGATCACTTGCCTACGGCCGGTTGGATAATCTTTAACGTTGCGTGACACTGATCGTTGTGTTTGAGTGCTGTAGAAAGCACCTTCTGGAACTTATTGTGCAAATTTTAAAGATTGCTTTTCGACAATCGCTCTTAAAGAGGCGCGACTATATTTTTTTATTAATCGACAATAATAGTAGCAATCAGAAGAGTCGTCCTTCCTTTGAAGAATGTCTTTGACCGCGGTAGTCACGTGGCTGTCGTGTCACGAGTTCGAGCCTAGTACCGCCGTGTAGAGGGCGATGCACGTTAAATATGTCGAGGCTCAAACTTCCTCCCATTGGTGGAAGTTAGGAATGGTGGGTGCCAGCTCAGATGTCATCACTTGACCAAGGTTACGTCGCCAAAAGCCCCCGAGTGCGACGTCAATATTCGGCAAATGAAAAAAAAAATACATAAAATTCTTATTAAGAATAAAATGTGTGGTCCATAAATAAATAAATTAGAAATTCTTTCACCTGTTGTCTGAAAATAACTAAGAAAACCTTTCTGCCCTCTCCTTTTTCATTTAGTATAAATGACCTTGTTTTCGCTTTCCTCGAGTCGATGTCCTCAACACCTTTTTTCACGGTCCAGCTCAAGGATTGTATTAGGTTTACCGGAAAGTACTGCCCGTTTTTAAAATATCACACTGAATAATATATTTTTCATACCTTGAATGATATCATTTTCATCATTATATGTGATTGCATTTTAAAAAAATGCATTATTCCTAGAAGCGAAAAATTGAACCAATGTTTCTCTGATATCCTTTAGTTCAAATTCTTATGGGACAAAAAAATTCCGGTGAGGACAGAAACAAGTGATAATCTGAGAATGCAAGGTCTGGGGAGTAGGGTGGTTGCGACAGAATTTCTTAGCCAAGCCCTGGTGGGTGTTCAAACCAGTATGTGGCTTGGCATTATCATCAAGCAGTATGACGTCCTTCCTATTAAGCATCGCCAGCCTCTTTTCCTTGAGTGCTGTTTTTAAATTACTTGCCGCTTTTCCTTCGGATCTTAAAATGTTCCTCCTTATACACAAGATTCTCAGGCTCAACTTTGGTTCCTTACGATGCTCTTTCCTTGTTATACGGTCCAAGAAGGGAGACTAGAGTTGTGCATGTAATGACACGAGTACTCAATTTTGACGTGAATACGTCTTTAAAATTGCTACCATAAAGAGGCAAAACGAATGATAAAGAAATCGGAGGATACAGTTTGGTGTTGCAGCTACATAACTATCAAAGAATTTATTATGCTAAGTAAGGACTGTGACTCATCGCACGTGGTGGTGAGGAGAGTGTCACCATTTTGAGGTGATTTTGCTACGTATCGAGATTTTCATTTAGTATAACTTTTGACTCGGAGAAGCTACGACGTTCGTTTTAGTTTCAATCATCAGCTCTCATCAAAATCTATCGAATGTACATAAAACATTAGTGTAAAACAGTGACAATGAATATAAGGTGTTAAAAAATAAAAAAAGTATTACTAAAAATATATAATGTCGGTCTATCCGAGTCAAAAAGCCAAGTCCAAATACAGAAATCTTATACCGTTGGAAAGGGCGTCTCAAGAGCAATCGAATGGCACCAATAAAACACCCTATGTGAGAGTCATGCAGTGCTGGGGTCATAAAAGAATGAATGCGACCGAGCGGATCAACGACGGTACCAGTACATCTGCAGCTGGAGCAGTTGAAATTATGCAAATAGCTTCTATATTGACACCGGACTGTGTAGGCATCAATTGCGTACGATCTTCGTTTACGAAGACGAATTCGGCGGCAGCTAGTGCACGTTTCACTACGACGTTTGTCAACTATCCATTCGGACATGTGTGTGATCATCTATGATTTCTGCGCTCATTGAAGCCAACAAAAGAAAAACACTTACCGCTGCTTAATAATATTTTCTCTGAAGAGCTAGTGGCTGACTTTAAACTGTGCGCTACGTGTAAAAACTCACTGGACTCCGACAAAATTCCCACATTGTCACGTTCGAACAGATTTGTGTATCCACCTAAACAACACGGGTTGGTCACATTAGATCTGATTAGTGCACGTCTAGTATCACCGCGACTGTTGGTTGCGACGCCATTAATGTACTTGTGGATGTGGACACAATGTTACAGCAGCTACCGCGCCAATTGGACGATGATCAGGCGTTTAATGTTAACATAAAGAAGAACATGATACATAAATCTACGTATCTGAGCTGCGTAGTCATAAAGTCAGTGTTAAAAACTTTACTACAATTCTTACTTGGTCAATCATTGTGTAAGCATTACAAGATTACAGTACACTGGGATTCATTTCATGCGATCACAATAACCAGTTGTGTGGCAGCCAACGCCATCGAGCATCTACAGTATAGCAGAAGTGCACCGGAGTCAGAGGTTCTGCTTGCAAGGCAAAATTTAGCAATCTTCGAGACCATTGAGTGTGCCTGGTTTTGATCCGAGATCATCTTATAATATTTCTAAGCTCAGACAAATTGCAACGACATCATCCAGTCGCAAAGCCGTTGGAGTCGCCATGCATCGCAACATCAATAGCTTCACTGATTGTAATAGAGGGGAATGAAAGACAGACGCAAAGGCTGTCTGTCTAGTCAACGTAAAGTTCAATGGCATCTTCAAATTCATACTCGGGTGTGTGTACATCCATTTGGGCACAGCGTTAGCAAAAATTAAACTCTTTTATGTTACGCAATCGCTATTAAAATATTTCAAAAACATCGCTAAAATTATATCCGATTACGATCCTGACCTTGCTACACCAATTATGATAGTCTTTATTGTTAATGTCTCACAAGGCCGTTCATTGCCCGGCGTCATGCTCAATGATTTCAATTTGTCTTGCATCGAAACTTCTCCATCAACGTTTGGTAATACCTATATTGATTTAACGTTTACCAGAAATCTCGATGTATCCTGTATGCCATTTTTGTCGTACTTTTCATATCGTAGACCTATAATTAATAAAGTTATATTATGACACTGTAATTATTTGTTTACTTGATTTCTTTCCTGAACCCGTTGAAAGGAAATAGTTGTCATAAACAAAACCCGGGTGTATTCAAACATGATTATGACATACATAAATAATAGTATTCTATAAAAAAAATATTACCCGTTAAGAGAGCGACGTATTCACGTACAACATACGGCCGTGTCCGTGACACAGCCACACCCTCTTTTCTCTCTTCATTTACGTGGCACCCATCTTTAATAATTCCGCAGTGGCGGCGCGAGACCTGAACTTATTGTGGGCAGGATACATTTCGCGAGGCCCTCTGATGGTGTAAGATGGTTTATAAAATGAAAAAAAAACAATTTTTATTCATAAAGAAAAAGACCAAACTTTTTACTCTTATTTTTGTGGCACATTAAACAATAATGGAGGGGGAAAAAACAGAAACTCTGTTTTTAGTTTTGCTGAAATCTTTAATGATTGATTCGTAATTTCTTACATAATTTTTTTTTCAGTTTTGATTTTGAAAAGCTCCTCTCAATGGAAGCGATACTTACAGGTATTATTAACAAAACTTGAATGTTTGGGAAAATTTCTTTCAAATCCTTCTCTATGGAGCAGATATTTCACGTCTGTAATGTGTGGTGTTGGTTAAATTTGTAATCATTCATATAATTCGTATGCTCACACCTACTTGCAGGACTGTGCGTAAATCTAGACAGTTCTTCAGTATTTGCTCTTTTGAAATATTTTTTAACTCGTTAAAGTCCTAAAGAAAACCAAAATGTTGATTTAAAGAAAAATCTTGAATCCATATTGCTTATTACAGAATTAATCATCATATTGAAAAAGTCTGTTTCATACCAGCTTTTGACAGATTCTGTAGGTTGATCGCCGCCTTCATAATCAAACATTCTTTTCTTTTTGGCTACCCTTTTATTTTGAAAATCATAACTGACTCAATAAACTTACGAGCGTCAAACAAGCATGTTCCGAATCCATTTTGTCGATTCTCTTTGATCCAGCTACAAAATGTACGCAAATGTTCAAGAATAATGCACAAATGGGCTTGTACGGATTGCCATAATTTGCTTATGGTATTGCACGCGTTAATAACTCATACCAAACTGAACATTTCATTTAAAACGGAATTGCAATCACTGAGTGTGTCGGATTGTTCCGTTTGGTTTTTTTTATGTTTTCTATACATTCAACAACATCATCAAATTGTAATAACACGCTCGTTACCACCTGGATTCTGCTGTAATAGCAAGCTTTAATTTATCTTTGATAATTTTCCAGAATTTTTCTGGAACTTGAAAATAGCTACAAAATCTTCTGAATAAAACCAAAAAATGTTTTTGTTACCACTGATAAATTAACTGTGTCTACCAATAAAGTTTGGTGCACATCTGGAGTAACTTCCAATTTCAACGGAGACTCGGATAAGGATAAGTGTTGTTCAGAACCGATTAATTCGAAAGCAGAAAGAGAGAGCTACATCCGACCAGGTTTTAAATAGAGGCATGATGAAATTTCTCGGTCAGACCGAGACTGACAGTAGAGTTGATTCTCAATTTAAAACCTGGCTCTCTTTTCTTTTTCTTTCTGCTGCACCAGATTCCCATTTTCTCTATCTCTCTTAGTGCCTAAGCCTGACATCATTGATAAATTATCAAAATGCACCAATAATACGTAACCTGTAAACACAATAACATTTGTTGTTTAGGTACTTCTTTCTTTAAGTACAATGTCAAATAATAAACGCAATTTTACGTCAAGTAATGTTTTAAAAAGAAAATTATAAAAAAATATGAGTGTAAGTCTTTCTTCTAACCTTATTATTCGCAATCTCTCACTTAGGGTCAGCTTCTAATCTAACCAGATTTGAGTGTAAGTATCTATATACCAAAAGATCGGGAATGATCCGGGAAAGCCGTTTTGACTATTTGTATTCCTTTATTACAATTAGTTGAAAATATATTAATTAAAAACATGAAAAACATTCAACTCAACTTTTGCCTGCATTGTTGTAACAACGTTGTTGTTATAAAACTGACGTAAATTGGCATCTAAAACTGATTTTTTTCGCCAAACCGGGTCTGCATTTTTACAACAATGTAGACAAATTGTGCTTTTTATCGTTTTTAATTTATATTTTCAAATAATTGTAATTTAAGAAATTAAATGGTCAAAATGTATTCCTCGAATCATTTCTCATCTTTTGGTATCTTCGGTGCGTTTTTACGTTCACCAGTTCGTGCGAAGATATCCTTACATAAGTAGATAGGTTTGTTTACCTACGAATTTAAGAACACGCATCCAAAAATAAGCAGTCGTTTCAATAGCTAACTATAAGAATTTTTTGATTCATTGTTTAAAAAAATGGATATAAATTAACATTTTTTTAAAAAAAAGATTAAAGCTACATTTTTTTTTATTATTTATTACCAAGTTAATTATTTAATAATAAATTCGCGCGCGTACATTTTTGTTAATAAAACTGGATTAGCTTCGTAAATTATTAATCGGAAATTGAAATTAGAACGAAAAAAAAAGGATCTTATCCTGGGGAAAAAGTTTTATATTTAAAAAAGCCAGTGCAACGCCGTGCTTAACGGGGGGAAAAGAAGCCTGTCTGACAAAGAAAAGAAGTGGAAGAAATTTCAGAATTTAAATGACATAAATGTAGAAATTTTTCACATCGCGCATACACACACTCAGAAGTGCTGGCGTTCAAGAAAGAAAGAGAAAAAGCGAAAATTTACACAGGGATAAAGTTATGCCCATGGAAAAAACCCATGCACACCAGCAGTGGCGTAACGCACAATATTCTCCGTTACGCCACTGCACACCAAGAAGTTCTGACACTAAGAGGGGAAGGGGGAACTTGCAAGACAAATAGCTACACACTTGAAGAAGCCCGTGCAACGCCGGGCCATGAAGCTAGTAATAAATAAATATTTGTTACTTTATTCTTGGCAAATAAACACAGGTACTATTACTTTTCTTCACAACAGAAAACGAGTTTCTACTTTTATCGTTTTATAAATATGTACAGGTACCACACACACACTGTTATTTATTCTCACATCAAATATTTTTAAAATTTTTAATATGATATAGAAACATGAAGCGAGACTGCGTCTGCATGCGACACTTTAATTGGCTTTCTAATGATGGGAAGTCCCGAGCTACTTAACAGGGACTCCCTGTGATAGCAGCTTAACTCCAGCTAATGTTGCCAGACTAAATATGAACGAATGAGCGGAAACGAGAAATTTTTAATAAAAGAAAAAGGAAAGCAATATTTTCACGAATTTTTTATTCATATGCTTTTAAGCGATAAATAGAATATCTTTAAGAAAAAAGTCGATGTATTAACTTTTCTATATTTTATGGCGAAAAACAGAGTTGAGAATTTTCTAATTTATTAATTATAAAAAAAAATCGTGGCTTGCACTTTTGGATTTTCCTTACTTTTCGTTTAATTTATTTCGGTTTTGAGGTCCGAAATGTTTCGTTTTAGCTGAATCAAGCCTTGCCGCAATCTCCCAGAGCGTGGCTTATCAGAAAGGTCGAAATCTACTTGCAATATTTCGATATATATGCAATTCTTGTGCATGTATTGTGAGAAAAAGTACCCTCACCAAGCACGCTTTTATAGCATTTCTTTCCGTACAAAATACAATGGTGTAAATTATCAGTAGCCATGGAAACACATGATCTTTTAGTACTTCCATGAATCTCATTTGCTTGGTCAGAACGCGCATATTTGATGTAACCAACAGAACTCTCCGGTACACCTATTATTATACATTTACCTACCATATTAGTTGGATTATTTTTTACAATTAATTTGGCAACAATAATATGGGTTGATTTTAACTACATTGAGTATCCATTTTGCGAACAAATATCAAAATGTAGGAGGAGAAAACACCTCATTAATTTTTAGGATATAGAAAACCTCAAATTTTTAGCAAAAATGATTTGAAGCTTATGCAACAATGTACAACTTTTCTATGCATAATGTTATTTTAAACAACATTATCGAATTGATTCATAAACTACTCTTGACGGGGACCATTCTCCAAACTTTACAGCGCTGGAGAAGAGTAAACCTGGGCATAAGAGGAAAAGGTGCTTACAGTCATTGGTACATCGACCGCGGTGACAGTTTCATCGTAGCGCATCACCATGATGAACATAATGAAGAGAGATTCAATCAGAGTGACGATAAGCACGAACATTATTGTCCCGTAGCGCCCAGTAGTGTTCTCGCAATATCCAGCCACCAGCAGAATGAGAGTCACCACGGCCAAAATCTGGAAAATAAATAATCGAAATATGAAACAAAAAGTGGCAGTTCAATTCAAATTATTCTGCAAATGAATCGTCGGCCCTTTATTACTGAACGTACTTTCTCTCTTCTTGTGCGAGAAAAATAGCGGCCGCGGTAGCCGAGTGGTGCCTTGTCACGAGTTCGAGCCCAGTACCACTGAAGACCCGCCGTGTAGGGCAGCGATGCACGTTAAATCTGTCGAGAGCTGAAGCGTCCTCCCGTTGGTGTGGTGTGGTAGTTAGGAGAGGGGGGTGCCAGCTCAGGTGTCGTCCACGTCACTTGACCATGGTTCAAAATTACGTGGTCCGTCGACAAAAGCCCTCGTGTAGCTGACCAGTGCGACGTTAATATTCAATCAATCAATCAAGCGAGAAAAATAGCACCGTAGAAGGTGTGCCCACTCAATTGGCGAGGAATTATCGAGATGGCTCTCTTTCTAGATAGGATCTTTGAAGCAGATGTCAATTCAGTTCAGAATCTGTGCTGGTGCGTCAAAGCGATAAGAGAGACTGTTTTTTCGAGTGGAACTGTTATAAAAGTTTGGCTTTGCACTATTGTAAATCTATTATAATATTTCTTTGTGTTTATACGCCGATTTGTCAACCGCCATTAATATTCAAAGTGGAGCCCCATACATATTTGCAACTAATACATAGAATCTATACAGTTTCCTACCATAATTCAAGTCTCATTGTTTATTTACATCCCACTAGAAGTAACACGAGCTCTGTTTGTGACGATATCCAAAGAACAATTCCTACACCAATAGGATGACTTGACTCTACGACGGTTTGTGGAGGCTCGAACCTGCCTTTCTGTAACGAGTCGACTAACCAAATTAACACGACCCTAAAAGCGTTATGCGATTCCAAAGTAGGGTAGCGAGCTCGTTAAATCTGTCCAAGCTCCAAGTTTAGACATTGGTGGGGAGTGAAAGTTTAGAAAGTGATACACAGATCAGGTATCATTTCGTAATGAGATACTATTCAGAACAATTTAAATGTTTCTCAAAAATATTGAAATTGATATCAAATTTAAATCGACATTGTAGATTATTTCCATTTTTTACTCTATTCATCATTTCAGAATGCAATAACCATTTGTAAAGTTTTCAGGACAGGAGGATATCTGGAATCTCTAGGCCTCAACCTGCTGCCTTCCAAGTTTTTCTGTGAGACCCGGTCGTGGCTCATTGTACCAAGAAATTCAATTATTTAAGAATAATAAGTTAAAAATTTAGGGGGAAATTCTATCAATAAGTCAATGAAATATATCAATGTCGTACAGGTAAAGATTGGGAGATACCTTTTTGTAATTGAAACGGTTAGTTATAACAAATAACAGTGGAATATCAACCATTTTGTAGATGAAACTAGTTTTTAATTAACCCTCCTACGTTTCAAGTGAAAAATATCCGAAGAAAATAGGATGTTCCAATACGATTGTATACTTGAATAGTACGTGGTAAAAAAAGGACATTGATCAAATAACTTGTTTGGTTTGTCCTGAAAATATTATATATTAGTTTTTCTCATCATTTTACTACTAAACATAATTCTTTCATTGGTTCTTTTCCTTTGTGACGGGCTCACGCGTCTTTTCTTTAACATAACCTCTGGGTTCTTTGGTGGCCAAGATTAATAGCAACTCTTTTCCAACCCAAATCCAAGAAGCGAAATGTGAAGAAAAAAGGCAATTTGGGGAAAGTTGTGTTTGAAGAGATACAAGCGTGAATTGACAGCCACTCGTAAAGTTACCTGGAAAGTAAACCATTAATACAAGGTGCATACCATTGCACGCGCGCCCTGACGTCTCTATATAGAAATCTAATCTTAGTTGGATTAAGGTAGGACTGATTATTTCATATTAGGACTTGTAATATTATTAAAAGTGAGAGTAGGCGGATTGAATAATTATTTAGAGAAAGTAGTCTAAGTTACGCGATTCGGTTTAACTATCATTGTGTGTGTTTGTTCATTCTAGATTCTCGTTATTTAAATCTATCTAAATTGTTAGAGATTTAAGTTCTATTCTTAATAAAGTCATTAAGAATTTAAAATGTCTATTCCTTTCGTAAACCCTAAGCCTCTAGCTCACTCTGAAAATCAAAGATACTGTCACCAAAGGGGAGGCTGTATCACACCTTGAGGATCTCTTTCAAGATGCAATAAATTGGCTTTCGTAAAAAATATTTGCAACAGCAACGAAGTATTTTACCTGTGGTAATGTCACACAATGCAGAGGTAATAAAGGCTTCTTATGAAATTTGTTATATCTTATAAACATGCGATATTGTTTACTGATACAAAAATTGTAGAGCACTGTTTCTTAAATGCTTCCATTACACTGTTTGGTAAATTCATAGACTAAAATCAAATAATTTTAGAAGTAAAAAAAAAAATCAAATCCTCAGATTTTACCTTTGTTAGACATATTGAATATATTGCAAAGCATACTTGTGATAACTTAAGTGTATACTTAAGGCTGTTTTCGGTAAAAGTACAAGAGCTTGAACTAAACGTGAAGCACATTTTCAGACAGAAAAATGCCTCAATTTCCATGGAAATTTGCAATATTATAATTCATACCTCTGTTAACAATATAGTGTTTTTAAGAACTTCAAAATATTCCATGTGAATACATTCTTTTTCGTTTTAATACGTAAAGGCATAACCCATTTAACATTAAGGTATAGGAGAAAAAACGCGAAACAGATTTTACACCAGAACTCGGTTAAAAATGGGAAGTATGATAAAACATACTGCTCTCTAAAGGATACTGAAGCCAGAATATCATACAAAGTGTTCATTTCTTTTATATCTGAAAAAATATTCCAAATTTGGGTCCTAGTCTTAAACATTAACCGAAAACAGCTTTAAAAAAAACTGCATGTTTTTGCTCGTCTCTGTGTGGATTCTAGTACAGATATTTCAGCAACATCAATGCTTGGTTTTTACTAAATATTATACTCAACAAAACTTAATCTACGAAAATTTTCGCAATTCCAGTGAAGAGTCAAACTAGATGCGTAAATTATATTGAAGTTATTGCCACTTTTCTAGAGCGGAAAATAGATTTGTTAAAAATTAGTATATATATACTAAATATCATTTTGAGGCAATCTCTCATTGGATAGTATTGCACACATTCATTGGAGTTTTAACTTAGTCTGCTATGCATGCATTTAGTGTAGAATGTAAGTGTTGATATGCAGGCATATTTTTTCAATTATTTGATGCAACAAATCAATTTTCATGAAGCAATGTCATCCTGGGGTTAATTCTTGTCTATTGATCTTCTGTACATACCAGTATGACTCCCCTTCCATGCGTAGGTTTTTTGTCGGTTGACGAACAATGCAATAGTTGTTTTTTATGGCATTTCTGTAAAAATTTCGTAGTTATCGATCAAGCTTCCCTGCTTATGTTTCGTTTCAATATGGTTCACGGCAATTCTTTTTTAGTCTTGACATCAATTTTTACGTTAATTTCTGCTAAAAATGGCAAGGAGTTTAGTTGTTATCACCCACTAAGGAATTAAATCTCATTTGGCATTCACTGATTGGTAGTCTCCACATCCTTAGGACAGTATGCTTCTCCATGGCTCCACCGAAATTTAATATTACCTTTTGGCTACAAGTGATACTTTGCACTGTCGGCTCCCACACACACACACTTCTGATAGTACTTTAACAATATTTTTTCAAAGAAGGACATCAATAAGTATGCCTAATCCTGCCCTTGCTTTTGAAAAGTACCAACACATAAAGTACATCAGTATATATATATAATGCCTTTATTTTTTAGAAAAAAATCAACTTTTATGTAAGCTTCTCTATCTGTTTGACATGACGCTTCAAGCACATTTCTTTGTTTTTCAATTCTTACTATTAGCTCACACTCACTATATATTTATTTATTTATCTTGGTGGAATATCCAATCGTTAATAAAATACATTTTAAAGCGCTCAAATGAGCTGAAATTTTATATACATGATTATTTTGGATGACAATACAGTAATTTAATTATAATTAATAAAAATTAATTGATTAAAACTAATTATTCAAAGAATTATAAATATAGCCACGTTGGCATCATTTTTGGTGACTTAGCGACCCTTTTGGCGACTTGTGTCAAAACTTGAAAAGGTTTTTTCCTCACGTTTTAAAGCATTCAGTTGAACTGAAATTTTATATACACGATTGTTTTGGATGACAATACGATACTTTAATGATAATCAATAAAAATGAATTACCACTTAATGTTGTGATTCTATCATATGTTTATATACATATTTATATTAATTGTAACTATTTAATAAAAAGTAACTAAAATGAAATTTCCTTTGTTGATCTAAGTAGGAATTGACTTAAAAATTTCTTTTTATATTACTTGTTTTATCAATAAATTATGTATGCACTGGGTAAATATATATTTTTTATCCTTTGTTGGCAATTTAGCGAAAAACGAAAAAGCAAAGAATCATTTCCTTTGCTTATGGATAAGGATGCTGTAACCAGCTGGTACCTCCTCACCTAGCAACCACGCCACACTAGGTATGGCGATCTGAGATAGATTAATCAAATAATCCATTTCTCGGACCAAAAAATCGATTTTTTAAATCGATATGTTGCACTGAATCGATATTTCATCCCAGAAAATCAACATTCAACTTTTTCTGTTTTGGTAAAATTATTTACAATTAGTTGACCTTTATAAATCCCGTAATATTACGGTGTTGGCGGTTAAAGGGTTAATTAATAGAAGGGATTGATGTGGAAAAAGAAATTTGGGATTTTCATAAGTTGCTTGTGAAAAAGCAACTCTCTACGTGTAATGCACTTGCACTGGAAAGTCAGGGCTTAAACGAAGAGTTTAAACACTATTATCGCAGGCAGTTGTGCACCTGAAGTATGATCTATACTTTACTGGTAAGAACATAAAAACTATTTATCATCACGTTCATTCAATAGCAATGAGTATCGTGGGATCCTTGTGAGCGCCTTTTTTCGAACATCGCAAGTGATGAGTGGAACTGCTTGGATCCCAGTAGACTTGACAGACTGTATGTTTCAAAAGTGTACTAACGAACATTTGTTTAATATTTAGAGTTACTTAGATTAGAAGACCCGTATAAAATTGTTTTAAGAATATAATTACACGAAAAAATTATTTAAATGCAATATATTTTGGGGAAAAATTAACATAGAATTACTTATTTTCAAAATATTCTCGTTTTATGAAAAATGTTTCAATAATAATATTTTGCCTGTATGTAACTCAAACCTCTTTACAGAGCCTGAACTAGAGATTTTTTAAATTTATAACTTACAACTGGATTTTAATACACATCAGATTGGAGAAATTTTAACAAAAAAAACACAGATTATTTTAATTGGTAATAAGTCTGAAAATAATGTGAATTTTTCAAAAGTTCAAGCCCTCTGGAGGAGTCTTAGCTATATATAAGCAAAATATTATAGAAGCAATTTTTACAAAAAGCGAATGTTTTGAAAATAAGTAACTTAGTTCTCATTTTTTGCCAAAATATTGCATTTAAATTATTTTTTATTATAATAATATTCTTAAAACAATTTTACTGGTGTATTCTAATGTATAAGTGGCAATAAATATTAAAAAAAATGTTCTTTTGTACACCTTTACAAAATCACGGTTCCGAAAGTAGTCGGATACCTTAAAAAGCTTAGATATTAAGCACATTGGGAACTATAATCTATATTATCTATTTTCTAATCCTTTTAATGTAGTAAATACATTTAGAAAATAAATGTCTTCTTTTATACCTGATACAATTATTCTTATTACCATATCAAAGTAACTGTCGAATTCCCTGAACTAAAAAATTCTCTGATTTTACTAATAAGAGATCGCTTATTATGGTATCTTTCTTGATTTTTATAAAATAGATTTATATTTACATTGATCTCTTAGACCTCGATTTTTTTTGTGAATCGATTCATCAGGTTACGATTCGAATCTATCCTTTTCGGAAAGAATCGCCACACCAACGAGAGGACATTGAACCTCGACAGATTTAACGTGCACCGGTCCCTTCTACAGAGTGGATTCGAACCCGCGACACGGGGGAAATACTTGGAAAGTATTACTCAGGCACTTATAAAATGAAAACTCCCGAGGGAAATCCGGAATAGAACGTGAATATTTCCAGATTTTTTTTCGTTGAGGGAAGACATTTTTTATTCCCATATAATAACAGTGATAAGATAAAACGTTCCCTTATATTTACTATTTTAGTTAATTAACAATATTGCGCGTTAAAAAAAGGGAAAACTTGTAACAATTACTTATGAGCAGCCAAAAAATAATATAGAAATGTCTTAAGAAATTAAATTTCTTTTATGACATTCCCAGTCGTGTTTTGGTCGAGATCGCCTCAAATTAAAATTCGCCCTTCAAAAGCTGAAACATTTTCCAGTAATGGCACCATTTAAAGGAGGGATGAATTGAACAGAAAATCGAGGCATAAAAATGTGAATAAAAAGAATTTATAGCGCATCGGTCAGAAGGGAGGAAAATGAAATACGTCCTTCAGTCGACTGACGAGGCATGCAGCGAGAACAATGGTAATTTAAAACCTCCGGTTTCTTTTTCTGGGCCCCAGGGAACAGTGGTGAATAGAAATATTTATGAAGCCATTCTTTCTTTGAATACATCTGGAGATACCCTTGTATGTTTCATTTATTGGATTCATTTTGAGTGCTTAAGGGAGCAAGGATTGAGTGGCTGGTGGAAGAATTCAATTTTGTAAATCGGCTACAAGGGGGCTATTAGTACGATCCTTTCAACCACAGTCAATTGACAAGGAGGATATTTGAATTTCTACCTCACTTTCCAAACTTCCCCACCACACCAATGTGAGGAACGCGTCTCAACAGATTTAATATGCATCAGCGAATAGATTCCCCATGACTAAACCGTGAATTTGTGATCCTATCCTATGCGACATCATCAAGATTTCCAGGTCTGATCTTTTAAAAACACTTCTATTCACAGCCTATTAATGAGAATAGAATCGAGTTGTGAGGTCATTATCCAATATGACAGGTTGGCATTATTGAGAGGCTCAAGACGAAATTATATGGATACAAATTATTTTAACAAACTTAATGTGGAGTTTAAGGAGTACTTATAGAACTCTGGATATTCAGATTGAGATGAGTTTAGATTCTCGATTGAGCGTTGCAGTGCATACTCTAGACAAGCGTTAGCGTTTCAATGCCCATTGCGAATGCAAGTCTAACAAGTAATATAAAAAAAAATTAAGTCAATTCGTACTAAGGTCAAGAAAGCAAATTTTTATTTTAGTTACTTTGTATTAAATAGTTACAATATAAATATGTATATACATATAACAAAATCACAATATTAAGTGGCAATTAATTTTTATTAATTATCATTAAAGCATTGTATTGTCACCCAAAACAATCGTGTATAGAAAATTTCAGCGATATAGAATTTTCATTTTCTATATATTCCTCTTAAAGTTCTACACGTTTTTTTTTCAATGGATCAGAAGTTCTTTAAAAAAATCCTGCATGATAAAAACAAGTGGGATATGGGCGAAGCGAATTGAGGACAAATTTTACTATTTCTTCATGTTCAGTGAAAGATTCACCTCCTCTTTTTGAGGGGTTTAAACAAACGGAAAGCACCAAGTCTGGACTATAGGGAGGATATTCAAGTGTTATCTATACTGAAGCTATGGGGATCCTGGAGAAGAGCATTACGGATGGCTTCTCTAAGAATTGATGGTACGTCGGGATAAAGACGCTCAGGATGAGGGAGTTACGAAGTTACACTTCACTTTTGAAGCAGAAGAAAAAAAAATGGATGTAGGCTTATTTTCCCATGAAGTCAAATTTTCAATCACATTTGTTCCCAATCGACAATTACGAGTTGAATGTTTAACTTCTACACTCTATAGGGAAAGAAGAAGGAGTTGCCCGATTACAAAGACATTTCAACCGAACTTAAAATGTGGTGTCCAATGATTGATGAATAGCGGCAGTTCATCGGAACAACGCACTCAGCAGGTGTCTATAAGAAGCGATTCTCAATTTGATAGACAAAATTTCTGTTGCATTGCGACTTTCAACGACTGAAAAAATTCCTCGCGCAGGATTCGATCTCATTACGAGTAATTGTCAGAGTTTGAAAGAGGTCGTCTCATTGGATTGAAAGAGGCAGGTTAGGCAAATCGGAGAATCGCTCGTCATATGGGTCGAAGCGATGTGGCCGTTAGAAGATGCTGGCAAGAATGGATGGACAGTGGCAGATTTCAGCGTCATGATGACTTAGGGCCACAACAGATCGGGAGGACAGATTGGATGTCAGATCAGCTGTCGCAGCACTCAATTCATCGTTATCAACCATCAGACGTGCGACACGCGTGAGTGTTCACCATTCACAGATGGCGGATAGAGCGAAATTTACGCTCGTACCGACCGTTACGCCACCTGCCACTCACGCCTGCACACTGTCGAATCAGATTACAGTGGTGCTTGGTTCGATCAGGTTGGAATCATGCTGACTGGGGACGTATAGTATTTAGCGACGAATCCCGCTTTCAACTATGTCCTGACAATCATCGAAGACGTATCTGGAGACGCCCAGGGCAGCATGTCGATCCTGCTTTCATTAATGCACGCTACACAGGCCACAACCAGGAGTTATGGTTTGGGATGCCATTTCTTTTGACAGCCGGACCCCTTTGTTCGCCATTAGAGGCACACTTGCAGCACAGCGGTACGTCGACGACATTCTGAGAACTGTTCTGCTACCGTTCCTTTTGCAGTAACCTGGTCTTATTTTTCAGCAAGAAAATGCCAGACCACATACGGCACGTGTAGCTATGAACTGTCTTACATCTTTCTTGGCCAGATCTCTCTCCATTCGAGCAGGTCTGGGATATGATGGGAAGGCGACTTTATCTACCACAGGGAAATTTGGCAAGAAATACAGTAAGAGAGCATCAGGGTGTCTTATGCCACGTCGTGTGGAAGTTTGCATCCAGGCTTATTGAGCTCGTTACTTTGTAACGCTGAAATTAATCATTCAATTTTTCTGAAATTTTATTCATTTTCTACCCAACAAATTGTTTCGTTCTAAGTGCATCGTTTTTGTTATAGAGTATTTCATTTTTACATGCCTGGCACAATTTGAATAATGAAAAAAAAGAGTCATTGCCGAACTGAGCATTATATACGAACCCGATTTTGAAATATATTTGACATTTCCATTCATTGTGGAGTTCTTATGTTAATCCATCGTGATTAAATAAATCAACACATGAAGCACAAAATGATGCCAAACAATATCTGGTGGCTGAAGAACCATGGTGATTGATCAGTTTTCGTGGCTAATACAGTAAATGAAATTAATAGCCTAGTTCTTAATTTCGCCGGGCGAATTAAAATTATCCAAGCTCTAAGATTTTTTTCCCCTCCGAGGACTAGTTTCCTAATATGAATGTCATTACGGACGAAGAGGGTATAAAAAGACTTAAAACCCGTATTACTGAGCGCTCAGACCATTCGGAATTTATTTACCCAATTATTTTACCCGGCGAGTGTCTTTTTACCCAATGGCTCATTGAACACTTAACTTAGCGGCGCGACAGCCCATGAGGGATTGATTCTTTAACGATAATAATTATTTTAGACGGTTCATGTTTTACATTTGATCGGCATTGACGAGGCAGTCTTTTAAGTTAATCCAGTTTATTCAACATTTGATATATAGCGTTTCAACATCACAAGAAGCAGACAAGGCACAGAAAAAATGAATACACAACACGCTGCAGTCGGACAGACAAAGACTGAAGAGAGGGGATTTTCCAGAGATCTCGATATTTATAATCAGCGGGAAATCACATGATTTCGGGGGGGGGGGGGGCGGGGGGTAGCTCAAGATACTCTCGTTAGGCGGGTAGCTAAGTTATTAATTAAACATTATCTTGAAAGACTGGACCATAGATGAATCAAAAGCTATTAAGATTAAATTACTGGGAATTATTACACACACACACACACTATATATATATATATATATGTGTGTGTGTGTGTGTGTGTGTATTTCAACAGATCGTTTTTGTCTATTAACAACTGCACCAATAGATGGCATTGCCATCTTGCATCCGTACTAATAAAAACAAGTTAGTCTAGAGGTAACTCGAGATAATGAAAATGGATTGTGCCTGCCTGGCTTCAGACAGGAAACATTTAGACGGAATCAATACAAGTCAAGTTAATCTTTTTTTTCTCTTTTAAATTCTTCTTTAATCTCACATGCTAAACTTTATTGCAGTCGACAAAATTTCCCCCAAAATGTGTGTGATGTAATGAATCTCAATTATTTACAGCATTATTAGTTTTAGTAAAACTAACGCCACGCTCTAACTATTCAATCAATTAATGTGATTAAAAAACACCCTTCCAACGGTAGGCATAATGAGCTTGCTAAAAATATTCGTCTGAAATCTAATTACAGTGAAGCACATTTAACACGAAAAGGCTAAAGACGAAATATCAATTAACACGAAAGAATACAACGGTCTCGACAAACTACTACATAGTTTTATGCATTTTTTTCTTTTAACACGAAAGGCAAATCGCTTAACACAAAAGAGTTCTCTTTTGAGAAGGAACAAAATACGGAAAACACCAGCCATTCAGAATCATCAACGGAGGAATTCGTTGCCATAGATGATAATGTGTGTATAGCCCCAATTATATGGCAAAGACACTTTGGAGTTTGTTCAAAAAATATCATTGAGGCAGATTCTAAAAGTGAAAATGAAATGAATAATGCAACCCCTGTTCTCACGTCATCCGAAATGAGGAACATTATGAAAAGTATGCCCAGTTACTTAGATGCATATTTCAATGGTGAAATAAATAACAAAATGGAATGAATGAGTGAATATTGTGACGTCTTCGATTGGGGAGAACCTACCCATCTATTCAAGCGAAGTTTTATGGCTTCAAACAGACGTTAGGTGACAAGAGCACGTAGCCATTGTGTATTGTCTGGCCTCGGACAAACGCAGACATCGAGTCTGGAATTTACAACTAAAGAATGCAGGTGACAATAGGTTGACGTATAGGCGAAGCCTGTATGAAAGCTGGAACCGAGAGAATGGGGTTATAAAACCCAGGTGGTGTGATGAATAAGAGTTTCATAATAAGTTAATTATGGCGCCCTTAGATTCCCGACAGACCAGGAATGTGTTTGTGTTTGCCGCACAAATAGGAGACGAATGTGGCCCGGGGACGAGGGCAAACCTTTTTTTGGCCTGCCAATGAGGAAGACGAGGGGCGTGTTGTGGACCCGCCCCTGGTGTTTAAAAGGAGTTGATTTTGAGGAGAAAGGGACAGAGAGATAGAGCCCTGGAGTGAGACAGATAGAGAGCCCTGAATGGAAAACTTGATGTAGAGTCCTGGATGGAGTAAACTGGAGAGGAGCCCGGAAAAGCAAGGGATTAGGGAGTGCCTTTCGGAAAAAGGATTGAACTCCAGTGAAAGAGACTGTCCGCCCGGCTTGGCATATTTATTGGACATTTTAGTAACATATGAAGCTATTAAATACTGTTTTAAATTTTAAAATGAGGCTGTGACAAATTTTCTTGTTTGCTAACTACTGACGACGTTACAATATTAACGTCGCACTGTTCAGCTACACGAGGGCTTTTGGCGACGGATCACGTAATTTTGAACCATGGTCAAGTGACGTGGACGACACCTGAGCTGGCACCCCCTCTCCTAACTACCTCGCCACACCAACGGGATAACAAAATGGAGACATCGAACCTTTTGTTGACAATTTGATGCTACAAAAGACAATGCAAAGAAAAAATCCGATTACTTTCCAAAATCTCAATGTTTTGTGTTTCAAAACCCTGAAAATTTTATTAGATTTCATTGCAAATGTTTTTGTTTCATTGACTTTTGTTAAATATATGTATATATACATAGCTATGTTTATAAAGTGTACTCTAATAACTTGATTTTTTTTTTTTTTTGCAACACGAAACTCCTGTTTTCAGTTGTTCCTGTTTTTTATTTCAATCTCCTGTTTTATGTGTTTCACTGTATATCGTTCAACTAAAGCCTCCAATTTAGTGGGCGAATTTTATTCTAGCAGTCATTCTTCTAGAGGCGGATTAAGGTAATGGTACCAGCAATAAAAGGATTGAGAGGGTTCAAGAGAGTAGAAAAATTAAAATATTGAAAAACTCCCTGACCTTAAATCCTCAAAATAAAATGTATTGCTAATAAGAAACCTCAGCGGCTAAAGAAAACTGTATTTAAAAACCTTACTTAAGAGCTTACAATTTTGCTGTATAACTTTACTTTTTGATTTCTCTTTGGCAAATTCATTTATTTTTGCCGTTTCCATACTGCTTATCATAAATTAAGGAAAAATACCAAACAGGTCGCACGTTACGTCATTGCAGTGATGGCTGTCTATCGATTAAGGGCACATGAATTTTTGAAAAATTATCGATTGACTTTTTTTACAATTTTTATAAAAGTTCAAACATTTCTATTTAAAATGATATATGATATGTAAAAATTCGATAATTAGAAGTATTTTTATTTTTTAAAAGGGAGCCACTCTCATTGACAAATTCTTACTTTAAAGCCTGTTTTCTTAAAATGCAATATTTTTCCCTTTATGTACCTTTTCTCAAAAACTAATGTAGGATCCTCAAATTTTCAGTGAGCATACTTTCAACATGTTTACACGTTTTAATGGAGGGGGTAAGATATATCTAGCGAACTGTTTTAGATAATGTATTTTTAAACTAAATTTTAAAGAGAAAAAAATTTGGCATTTTTTAAAAAATTCATAATTATAATTTTTAACAAAAAGACAAAACCCTTCATTAAAGTCTTATTGATAGTACAACATATAACCTACCTTGAAAATTTCATCTATTAGTCGCTAGACATTTCCGAGAAAAAGTACATAAACTTACGTAATTTGTGACGGGCTCGCGCGTTTTTTCACTAACATATCCTTTTGGGTTCTTTGGGGCCAGAATAAATGGTGATTCTTTTCCAACCAACCCGAGAAGGGAAATGTGAAGGAAAGATGCAAATTAGGAAGGTCTTAAATAACAGAAGTTTAGAGTAAGCGGTGTGGCATTTGGGGAATGTTATGTTAGTACGTGTGAAGAGTATTTCGCGAAGTTAAGTGACAGTCAAGAGGAGTAACTCGGTACAGAGAGCCCTTAGTCAAGGTGCATACCATTGCACGCCAATGAACCGCAACTTCAGCCAGAATCAGATAGATTGACGCGTCGTTGGACATTAAAGGTAGGAGTGACCATTTAAATATTCGGATCTGAGTGTACATTGGAATTAAGCTTAGGCGAGTTAGTTATTGATAGTGGTATTATATATATATATATAATACCACTATAATACCGCGGCCATATATATTTCGGTATTATATATGGCCGCGGTAGCCGAGTGGTATAGGTATCGGACCGTGGCTTGTCTTGTCACGAGTTCGATCCCAGTACAACTAAAGACCCGCCGTGTAGGGCAGCGATGCACGTTAAATCTGTCGAGAGCTGAAACGTCCTCCCGTTGGTGAGGTGTGGTAGTTAGGAGAGGGGATGCCAGCTCAGATGTCGTCCACGTCACTTGACCATGGTTCAAAATTACGTGGTCCGCCGCCAAAAGCCCTCGTGTAGCTGACCAGTGCGACGTTAATATTCAATCAATCAATCGGTATTATATATTGTGTGTTTAGCCACCGTAGATTCTCTCACATATCATATTATTATCTAATATGTTATTGGTATAAGTTAATAAAGTAATATTAAGATTATGGCAGCTTCTAGTTCTTTATTTATTCCTACACCTCTAGCTCAAGCTGATAATCTAGAAGGGCCCCCGAAGGGGGCGCCTTTACAAATTTAACATGGGCTCCTATGGAAGTGCCGGACCCCTTTAAAAGCGCCTACAAACAAGGCCTAGAGTTATGGTCTGGCGCAAACAAAATTAGATTGGCCTGGTTAATCAGAAGAAGGCTAGGTCAGTGCCTGCAAACAATCTTTCTGCCGCCTAGTTACACTTTGCCCTTACCTACAGTTATGGTTCGGCGCGAGCAGTTTTCTTTGATTGTAGGAGCACTCTTGAGGTTAATTCACACACCCTAACTGCAAACTTGTCTGATGATTCAAACCGTTGAACTGCCATTTATAAACATTCAAGAGGTGTTTCCCCAAAAGTATAACGTGTGCTCTCATACCCTGTTGCAACCGAACATGCTCTATAGAATATCAACATGTTTCCTTTGTCTTCTAGATCACCAAATCTTCCTCCAATTGAGCTCGAATAGGACATAACTGGACGGCAATGACAGCGTCATCTACAACCAGTATACTGACCGACCAAGAGCAACATGCATGCAATTCCATCCCACAAACTTATATCCGGTACTTGCACGACACATTGTTTGCATGTTTACATTTAAAATTCTGGCGGTTACACCAGTTTCCAATGTGCCATCATTTAACATTTAAAATCTCTATTCTCGCACTCACATTAACCTGTGATCTTGTAACTTCAATCAATTAACCTGGACAAATATATTGCCAAAGTTTCATTAGTCTACAATAATTTTTTTCTTGTTGTTGGGATCCTTCCCTCCCCATCATTAACTATTCTAAGATTAATTCAGCACGACTGAGAACTAAAAACGAATTTGTTTGAATTAAATAGTATTCGTTTGTTCGAAATAAAATTTGTGCAACAAAACGCATGCTAAAATTTTGTACGGATTGCAAAAATACAGATATACGCAAGAAAGATGGCTAGGGCTGCTACACGACTAAAATCCGAAGAAATCATGGGGGTTGCAATATGGGTTCAAGATATTTTTTGTTGCTCGTTGAATTTATAACTGGAATCCACCAAGCTTGGGGCCCCTACTGTCGGCCGCCAGCTGCTTAATCCGCCTCTGGTGGTCGTCAAGCTTTGTCGACTCTCAGAGCCAAGGGTGTTTTCTGGGAACCCCATCACACCCTTAGACGCTTTACGAGTATTTTAAAATAAATTTTAAAGCAAATCAACTTTTTTTAAGTACAATTAAAGAAAAGTATTGTGTATATAGTTTTGCTAAAATTATTAAACATAAAATAAATGTAGTTTACTGAGTAATAGCTTTAACTCATGCTCCAGGTGTCGCTTACCCTTGCAATATATTAAGTGACTAGAATGGATGTGCTTGCATTTTTTTACACACACTATCGAAATCGAGTTATATTGAAGTCTCATTTTGTCTTTGTTGTCAACATGTATTGAAGAGAAACCTTCTCCAATACGTTGTTCCGAATGACACATTAAAATATCTATAGCTGTAGAAGAAACTTCTCGTATTCAACAGAATTTACAATCAAAAACTTAGGAGCTGTTCTTGCGTATATTTAGATTATAATGTCAAATCTATTGATGTCCGCCCCCCCCCCCCCGGGGGGGGGCCCCTGGGGGTACTTTTTTTAGTACTTTTCAGAACCATATGAAACTTTTTTTTTACTCTCTGCTCATGCAAAATACTCTCCTAATTTTCTTTTTTTCCATTATTTTTAACAATTTTGGCATTTTGGGGGATTTTAAGATGGTTTCGTTGGGCTACACAAATCCTATGTGCATCTAGTTTTTTGAAGCATGATACAGTTAAAACTTGGTTCAGTATCACAATGTTTTAAGATCCATAATTTTGCTACATGACTCATATTGAACTGTGCAATAGCCATATTTATCTAATTTTAAAGTTCTTAATTCCTTAAATGTAGATTTTGGAATCACTGACCACGTGATGCTATTAACTGACTTATTTGGGTTCTGACTCTTTCCATGTAAACATTTTCTTAACATAGAATCACCTAGATCTCTAAAAAAATGGCTTCATTTAATTCATTATCGTATATAAAACATGCGTAAGTTTTTATGATCATAGTGCCTTTCGTTACATTCACACAGCTTCTGTCTTTTGAAGCGTGCACTAGGCATTTATACCCGCGGGACACAGTCCATGTTGAGGGCTCTCGTTTGGAGACAGAAGATGAAAATAAAGAGCCCAAACAGAAATTTTCAAGCTGTGTAGATCAATGATAATATTTCTAATAGTCATACTATATCTTTGAATTTTCGATAGTAAAATGTCGGAGAGTCTGTTACGACCACTTAGGCGTTTTCTATCCCTCCCTGTTTCGTCTTAAAATCCAAAAGATGTGTACCCATACACTTTTGGATGAGCCCAATTCAGTCAAATTTTTCCACTTGAATTCGCGCTCATCAGCGACTTATACAATGGTGCTCCTAGCAGAACTCATTCGATGCGCGTCAAAGAGAAGCTTTATTTAAAAAATAAATAAAAATATTTTTAACTATATCGTATTTCCTCATATCATTTTAAGCAGAAATACTTCAACTTTTAAAAAGTATAAAAAAGTGAAAATAGATAATTTTTCAAAATTCATGTGCCTTCAAAAAACCATTTGAAAAAAATGTGATGGACGCGCAAATCAGCATTTCCACTAATGTATTTAATATTATTTTTTAAATAAAAAGGTTTAATTTTGAAATCTTGCCAAGTATGAGGACTCATTTTTTCTAATAAGTATTTCTTTCTGCTTTATTGGACTTGATAGAAAGTTGTCCACGAAAACCAAAAAGTTGATACAAAGATCTTATTTTAATACAAATGTGACAAATACCTTTAAATATTAGTATTAGAAATAAAAATATTTTTAGTAAATAGGTTTAAAAAAGGATTCTCATTTTTGATACAATTTTTTGTATTAAAGTATTTTAAAAAATCTTTCTAGACTAGTATATATATATATATATATATATATATATAAGTTCTAATAATCAAAATTCAACTTTTATTTTAACAAAAATTTTACTTGAAATCGATTCTTGTATGTAGAATAATTGTAATAATTGAAATTAATTTTTTCACAGTAGAGTACCTGTGCAGAAATTCTCGACCTTCGGGATAACATAATCCAATTTTACTTATAAATTACTTGTGTGTATACAAATACCCCCCTCCCCACCAAAAAACTCATTCGTTAAAAAAAATTCCAAGAACAAATTGAATGGAAGTAAATAAATACAAAATACTTATAATTCTGGTGTTACTAATGCCACCTAATCAACGGTGTTGGGTCGAGGCCCACGAAATTCATCGTGGCAAGGGGTTTGTTGTACACCTGTCATTAGGGGTAGCTTGAGCACCATGCAGGTGAAAGTACGAGGTACGACGAAAGTACACCCAATTTCGAGGGAGAATACCCTGGGAGGGAGGGGGTCAGTGGCCTTCCACCTCCATCCCACCAACACCACAAGGACTTGCGGCTCGATGAATAGTTAGATTGCCCTTATGCAGCACAGGCATTATACATTTACAAATATTCATGCCTTCTCCGAGATTCGAACCCAGACCCTACTGCACAGCAGTCAACATTTCTATTCCGGATGGGTGGTTAAAAATTTCTTGAAATGCAATCGAAAATAACCCATTGTCCTTTTTTGGATATAGTTGAATGAAATTTTACTCTTTCATAAACCTCTAGTTAAACTCTGATCATTGCAGTACATTTCGTTATAATATGAAAAGAAAGAAAAAATAGGGTCAAATTAACAGATAACAATGAAAAATTCGACGACTCTCTTCAAAAAAGTCTTTTAGATGTCGAACGTTTTGCTCAAAGGCATATATATATTCCAAAAATAGAAAACATGCCTTAAAAAACGATGTTCGCCTGTGGCAGTTGGATCGCAGTAGGCGTTGATGCGATGGCCATTCGGCCAACGCAAATCGTCCAGAGGAGAATCGACTGCTTTGAGCTAAACAAGAAAACTCCTCTGCAACACTTCGGTACCTTTTTTGTCTATTTTCTTAAGAATCAGAAATAGGTTTACAAAATAGCTACCTTATAAGGCTGTAATATGTATATATTCTAATCAAGTTATTTATTACTTCACAGCACTGAATCACCAGTTAGAGGCATTCCCTTTTGTGCAAGATTTACTCATGTCATTATTTTAACTTCGCACTATGAAGCGGCAGGGGGGCTACTGGTGATTGACCATGGTCAAGTGATGAGGGCACCTGATCTGGCATCCTCTCTCCCAATTTCCACACCAAGAGGATGTTTGAACCTCGACAGAATTAACGTGCATCTGCCTCCTCTACATACATGACGGGTCTTCAACGCTACAAGGCTCGAACTCAAAACACGCCAGTTATGAGTCCGTGACCATGACCACGGCGGTCATTCTCGCATCATGAGAGCAGATAAAGAAATAGAAGAAAGGGGGGGGGTCCTTTTTTTTTTTTATTTAAAAATATATATTTGAAACTACTTCTACCAGGATGATTATATAATCGTGGCTTCTTTCTTCTTAAATTCAACGAGAACCATTTTAAATATCAGTTGGAAAGAATCAAATACAAGCCAGTAAGATATCGTTAAAAGCATTTGAAACTTTTTCTTCTCTGCGTACTACATCGTTTATGTTCTAATTGGAAGAAGCAGGAAGTGGGGCTACTTCTTCCAAAGTTTATTGATCTATCGCCCAACTATTTGGATGCAGCCCGGAGTGGGACAAAACTTTTTACTGTCTCTTTCACGGCTGCTTTGACTCTTCAGCAAACAAGGTTTCGAAAATTATACGCGCATGGCTCCAAATCAAAGGCTTTTTAAGCCATGTTTCAGTTATTTGTGATCAACTAAGATGGTGCTTCAGTCAAGTAAAAAAATGTACAAACCACTATCAAATAATTAAATGGAATTTCATAAATAACTTTCATTATTTCTCATAACAAATTAGACTAGTTTCACTGTTAAACGTTGAAATGACAATAGACTTATTTGATGAATTCTATTAACTAGTAAGTTACCATGGAAAAGAATTCTCATTGCAAAAGGGCTTTTTGCAAATTTGAATTCTCGAGGACCACAATGTTAGCATAAAATTAAAAATTCGTTAAATTATTTTCAAATGATACCTGTACAAAAAACAAATTTTTGACTTTCTACTCTTTATACCACGTGAATCAGATTTTTTTCCTTATACGAACAATAGAAAATAATTCAGCAATACACATGAGCATTTTACACAAGAAATGAAAATTAAATATCATTATCAGAGTTTGTTCCGTTATATTTGGATTTTTTTGCGCGTTTTGAAATTCTTTAATTCAATATTTCCTGCCAATTCCCCCAACAGCTTAGGAAGTATTTGCTACTAAAACTATCCTTCTGAGGGACTGTATAATAACTTACAAATGTTAAATATGGATCTTTTTTCCTACGCATTGTTCGAAAATAAAAAAAATATCACAAAAATAAATGAAATAATTAACGGAACTGTGTAAGATAAATGGAATTTTTTTTTAATGTTTTGTAAAATAATCACATTTGCACAATCATCTCAGAATTTTTCATTCATTCGTTTGATCCGTCTTGAATGGAATTTGAAATATTCAGAACATTATCTACTTGCTTTGAGAAAACTGTTTCAAAAATTAATAATTTGAGATGTAGATTATCAATAAGGCCATTTGAAAGGCGATGAAAATGGCGGGTTTTTTGGCGTCAGTTCATTGATGGTAAAAATATCAGAGATACAAGGGGTTCCTCATTGTGCGAGTTGATTGCTGGTTAACTGGGAATGAACCTCGTCAATCGAGAGACGATTCTCTTCTTCCACACCACCTCAACAAGAGCTTAAACAAAGGTAACGATTATCATACGGTGGGTCCCTGGGAGCATCAGATATCGTATGATATGCCAGCGAAATATTATTTGCCGTAAAATTGTTTGTAATCTGTTAAAAGCATTTTTTTCTTTAAATGTATATTAGTTGAAATATAACAAACATTTTCTGTTGTTTTTCAGCATCACACACACGCAAGTCTGCAACAATCCGACTTTTCAGTAGATATTCAGCTTCTAATCAGTTTGAAAGCTTAAAAGAAAAATTGTGATTTAAAAACACTTCGATTACTGAATTGTTTGGATGTTCCGGTCGAGTCCCGCTGGACTGATCCATCATTGGCGTGCTTTGGAGGTGTTGCCTCGGGTGTCGTCCTCGGTTTCGCAACAAATAATGCTGCAGTTCGATTCAACCAAAGGTGTTTGTCATCCAACATTTAAATGCTCCAAGGAAGAAATTTGTATGAAGGCATTTGTGGAAAATACAATGTATCGAAAGAAAACAAAGTCAGTTAATCTCACTGCTCATAGTTCGACTGCCTGTTTCAAGGAACATTCGCTAGACGTCGCCATTCCTAGTTTGGTTTGCTACAACCTCAAATTAATCTTTTCCCGAATGAGTGATTATTAACGACACACTGTTCAGCTACACGAGGGTTTTGTAGGACTGACATCGTCATTTTGAACTATGCTCAAGTGACGAGGACGATACCTGAGCTGGCACCCCCTCTCCTAACTACCACATCCCGCCAACGGGAGGACGTTTGAGCTCTCGATAGATTTAACGTGTATCGCTCCCCTACATGGCGGGTCTTTAGTGGTACTGGGCTCGAACTCATGACATGCCTGCCATGATCCGATACCATGACCACTGGGCTACCACAGCCCCAAATCTTTTCCCGAAATCGAGGAATTCTAAACTTGACTTCCATCTCAATTGTTTTTCAAAAAAACCGAATCCACAAACATTGAGAGTTTCCATTCATCCTGTAAAAATATTTTTTAATCTTCTCTAATTTATGCCAGAAATTGATGTGGGTGGTTAACGGAGCTCCTAATCCTGTAAAATAATTTTCATCTCCGATACATTCAAGTGTTTGACATTGGTTAGAATTTCTCGAAAATTTCAAGATGCATTAGAGGACAAGAGTGAATACTTTGAAAATTCAGTGTATTCCTTATTTGTAATATGTACATAAATTTTATTTTTTTACTATTTTCAAATTGGAATTTGCATCTTACGGGAGTGTTAGGAATGAAAGATGTGTCAGAGGGCCGTTTAGAAAAAACTTTTATTAACCTCTTGATTGGAAAAAGGGCTGCTGTGGTTCATTACTCATCATTTCTAAAACTAATAAGTTAGTGAATGGAAATTAAGTCGCAATGCCTTCACCAAGAAGAAAGCTGAACCTGTTGATGCCGGAAATAATCTATCTTTTTATCCACGGCTCGTATACTGAAACAAGTCTTTATTTTTAGAACCTTACGACATTTCTCATCAATTTAAAACTATTAAAAAATAAACAGGAAATGCAGTATAAATTACGTTTAACAAGAAAACTCTTAAGACGAAAGATCGGTTAACACAAAATACAACGGTCCCAACAAACTACTGTGTATTTTCATGCATTTTTGAAGTTATACTTCTTTTGGGCGTTAGAGAAATAGGATGAGGGTAAATTTTAACAATGCGCGCGCACACCGTCACGGATGTGACGCAAAACCGTCATGGATGCGAAAATCTTTTGTCTAGAAATATACAGAACGGGACAAATCATTCCCGCCTTCGAAATTCTCAGAAAAATATTTCTCTTCACTTCCCTGATGAAGGGGACACCCAGGTTTGAACCGGGGACCACTCGATCTGCAGTCGAATACTCTACCACTGAGCTATACCCCCGCGTCAGCTAATCTTTGCTTTGCGTTCCGTAGGAACGGATACGAAAATGATTTGATTAGAAATATTTAGAACGGGACAGATAATTGCCGCCTTC